>JAWWNF010000010.1:600000-796815 GCA_034641395.1 Darevskia armeniaca | reverse complement strand
TGCCTCGGCCGGCAGCTAAAAGCAGGCCAGCCCCAGCCCAAGTTGCAGGAGCAACATCGTTGCTGACAGTTTCTGCTGGAAACCTGTCCTGCTTTCCTGCCTGAGTTCCTGACCCCGCCTGGTTCCCTGCTCTGCCTACCTGTCCCTGACTTTCCCTGACTCCCTGCCTGCAACAGCTTCAGTGACTACGGACTGCCTTTACGTTGTACCTCTGACCACGGACCGGACTTGGACCTCGCCATTTGGGTAACCCATGGGACCAGCACAATAACTACCAATAAGACTAGTTACAGGTAGGTAGCCGTGTTGGTCTGCTGTAGTCGAAACAAAATAAGAACATTCCTTCCAGTAGCACCTTAGAGACCAACTAAGTTGTTATTGGTATGAGCTTTCGTGTGCATGCACACTTCTTCAGATACACTGAAACAGAAGGCCATCTCACCCCTTGCTTTTTCTGTAAGACCTATTGCAGTCGTTAACAGTCGTCAACAGGTTTACCACAGCTATCAGCCCTATCACCCATTCCCACACCCCTCTGAGTAATACCCACTCCCACCCTCTCACTATATATAAAGGTCTGGTGATTTCTGTTTCAGTGTATCTGAAGAAATGTGCATGCACACAGAAAGCTCATACCCAAGAACAAACTTAGTTGGCCTCTAAGGTGCTACTGGAAGGAATTTTTTTTATTTTGTACCAATAAGACGTTTGAGAAGACACAAGGCAGAAGGATATGAAGGGTTCACAGGAGACAAGTGAAAGTAATAGCCCATATTTTCTTTGAAGGAAATGAGAAGCACTGCTTTCTATCACACTCCACATTATTGTGGCAAGCCATTTTGATAAGACCAAAGCCTGAGGCTGCTGTGTGTTATAGAGAAAACACAATACAAATACTCATCTTCAATCTGTTTTTGAAAAGCTAATTGTTACCCAAACCTTACAAAAATACCCTAGGCACTCTATCATTGGCACTCTCTTTTTTCCCTTCTTCATTGGCCAAACTTTGGGCTATCCTAACAATTTCCAGGCAAAATTGGACAAGTATGAGGGAAAAGATGTGCCTATCTGCACTTACTGAGCTGGATGCCCTGGGGAGTTCCATGAGACTCCCAAGGAAGTGTGCTAGGACTGCAGCCCTAAGAAGCTTATGCCACAATACATTTGCAGTCTTTAAGGTGCCGCAGGACACTCTGCTGCTTTTGTCGCAAATATTTTACATGGCAACCCCTCTCGAAAGCCTCCACATAGTTACTTGAGCGGGGAGAGAGAGAAGCCATTCAGAAACGATTTAAAATAGCAACTTTAAAAGGTGTCATCTCAAGACAGCCAATTAGTAAGACTCGAGTAGCCTTTAAAATTGCATTCTAAAAATGCCCATAGCCTTTTAGAATTCCTTTCAGAAAGAACTCTAATTGAATCCCTGTGAGCCATTGGAAAACCTCATCTTACCACAGTGACAGACTTTCAGAGGGGAATCGTTTTTCTACTTTTCTACTGACTGACACCATCCCACCACTTCATTTACAGGCAGGGTCAGAGGAAGCTCCTCTCGCTACCTGGGCGGCGACCAGAGGCACCCCTGGGGCGGGGCATCGTGACGTTGCGTCGTGACGTCACGACGCAACATCACTGCGGCTCCGCCCAGGCAGCAGGGGGGGGAGCCCTTTTAAAAAAAGCAAAGGCAAGGAACTCTGAGCTTGCCTTGGCTTTTCGTTTTTTTTAAAGCACTCCCCCCCCCCATGCTGCCGGGCGGAGCCACCCACAGGCCTGCTTGCCTTGGCTTTTCTTTTTTTTTAAGCGCTCCCCCCCCCCCCGCTGCCAGGCGGAGCTGCCCGCAGGGGCGAGGGAGGGGCGGGCAGCGCAAGGGTGACACCCCTCCGCTCCGCCTCCTCCTCGCTGGCCGCCCCGGCAGCGGGGAGAAAAGTGCTTTTTAAAAAAAGCATAAGTGCTTTCCCCCCACTGCCGGGTGGAGCCGCCCGCAGGGGCGAGGGGAGGGGCAGGCAGCGAAAGGGTGACACCCCTCCGCTCTGCCTCCTCCTCACTGGCCGCCCCGGCAGCGGGGAGAAAAGCGCTTTTTTAAAAAGCCCAGCGATGCTTTTGGCGCCGCCGATTGTGGGGGGCAGTGCCCCCCACCCCGAGTGTCACCCCTACCCCAGGGTGCTGCCCGGGGCAGCCCACCCCCATCGCCCCCCTCGCTACACCCCTGTTTACAGGTCTACATTTCTTACCGCTTGCTTTCTCCTGTTTTCCTATCATATCTATACGCCTAATGGTTTTTAAGGATGTTGTCATGCAGCAGTTTGCATGGTCGCTGACAGGTGGCGCTGCAAGCTACAGTGTGGTGACAAACTGGGCTCATATATGCTGGGCCATTGCAGCAGTGGTGGAGACCAAGGGGTAGGGAGGTGGAGGAAGAGGCAGGTGGGTTGGCAGTGTGGCAGCCAGGTGGCCAAGTGAGCAGGCCAGCAAGTGGGGCAGGCAGCTCAGGTGAGCAAGTCAGCGGCCAATTCAGGTGAGCTATAGAGGTATGGAGAGGTCTAAGGGGAGAAGGGGGGCGGGTTGGCAAGGAGTGAAGGGAAGGGATGGCTTTGGTGAGAGGAGTTAGTGGGCAATAGGCAGGGCTGGCAAGTGAAGTTAGAAGAGGTGAGTGCAACCTCTCGTCCATTTTTCATTCCTTAGCTGCAAAGCATACTGCAAGCATTGCATTCATTGCCACAACTGCCTCACAAAATAGTTCAGAATTAGTCCCATGCTATTCAAGGCACCACATTTTAACCTGGAAAGCAAACCAGAGCTAGATGGCCAGCGTGGTGTAGTGGTTAAGAGCGGTAGACTCGTAATCTGGGGAACTGGGTTCGTGTATCCGCTCCTCCAAATGCAGCCGGTGACCTTGGGCTAGTCACACTTCTTTGAAGTCTCTCAGCCATAGCTGTCAACCCTCCCTTTTTTGCGGGAAACTCCCTTATTCCAATGCCGTTTCCCGCTGCTATCCCGGATTGTTGATATCCCTTAAATTTCCCGGATTTCAAAGGAAGCAGCTCCTCTCCCTGCCTGCCGGCCAGGGAGGCTCCTTAGCTGCGTTGCTCGGCTGCCAATAAGGAGTCTGAGACCGACTGGGGGCAGAGCTTGCATGCCTTGTGCATCCAGACCCTCATGCCCAACCAGACAGACAGCCTGCCTGCTGTCTATGCGCTCGCTCTTTCGCTCACCCGTTCGCGCACAGCCTCTGGAGCGCAGGGTGGCCGGGCTACTTGGTGCCATTGCACCGCCCTGGCGGCATCCCTTATTTTCAAATCCGAAAGTTTGGGGAAAATCCCTTATTTTCAAATCCGAAAGTTGACAGCTATGCTCTCAGCCCCACTCACCTCACAGAGTGTTTGTTGTGGGGGCGGTGGTTTGAATCCTTGCGATGGAGTGAGCTCCCGTTGCTCCGTCCCAGCTCCTGCCAACCTAGCAGTTCGAAAGCACGCCTGTGCAAGTAGATAAATAGGTACCGCTGTGGTGGGAAGGTAAACAGTGTTTCTGTGCACTCTAGGTTCCATCACGATGTCCTGTTGTGCCAGAAGTGGTTTAGTCATGCTGGTCACATGACCCGGAAAGCTGTCTGTGGACAAACGCCAGCTCTACACCAGTGTGGTGTTGTTAAGAGCGGTAGACTCGTAATCTGGTGAACCGGGTTCATGTCTCCGCTCCTCCACATGCAGCTGTTGGGTGACCTTGGGCTAGTCACACTTCTCTGAAGTCTCTCAGCCCCACTCACCTCACAGAGTGTTTGTTGTGGGGGAGGAAGGGAAAGAAGAATGTTAGCCGCTTTGAGACTCCTTCGGGTAGTGAGAAAGCGGGATATCAAATCCAAACTCTTCTTTAATAAATTAAATAGAAACAGCCAACCTGTTTTGACAGATATGTGTCCTATGAGGTCAGCAGTGCTCTAAATGTTCCTATTTCAAAAAGTTGCTATCCTGGGCCCAGTGTGGGCTAGCTTATTTATTTAGTACTACATCCCTGTGCCCCCTTTCCTTCACAGACACATTACACTAAACATATCAGATACAAGATTGATTGTTTAATTACGCTATTTAAAATGTGGTAAATTTTGTTAGAAGCTGCAGTTGTGTTGAATGTGGAATCTGTGTTTCATATAGTTGGCTTTTGTTGAGACATGTAAACAATGCAATTTCCTGAAATATAAAATGGTGTACAAGTTAAATAAATAAATGCCCTCAATTTATCCTGCTCATCTGTGGTGCGGATCCTTAAGTTATTGTGCTGTGGAAGGAAGCAACAACCACCACCCCCAAATCTGCAAAGGGCTTTTTCCTACCACACCATACCCAAGCCCAGAGAGAGATGAATGTGACCATGTTGACACACGGTTCAGAGATAAGCCCCACTTCTGGATTCTGGAAAAGATCTCCATGGGCTCAGTCTGCTCCATCAGTTAATTGGGAACATCCCTTGAGGACAAACATGTACTCATCACCTCAGACCATCAGAAAAACATTGTGTGACTCCCTGCTCCCTGTTTCATGATTTCAGATTCTTTCCATGCAACTGATCTGAGCAAAGTTTCCTTCTGTTTATTTGTAGGGGGCAAAGGACAGAGGCTGCAATTGGGGAAAACCCCTGGGAAAGAAACACATATAGAACCTGATTTGAGGGCAGTATTTAATTTTTGCCCAAGGCAGAAAAATTGTTTGAGCTGGCACTGTTATCCCTATCAAATATCCCTTGGGAAATTGCTCTTTCTGAGGACTAACTTGTCTCAACAACCACAAAGTGGATAAATTCTCTCCATAAGAAGTTTATATTAAATATGCTCAGAGTTCCTGAAATAGGAACTATTTATAAACAGAATGAATGGGAATACACACACACACACACACACACACACACACACACACACACACACATAATGTCCAGTGGCACCGAGTTTGTTCTTGGTATAAGCTTTCGTGAAGAAGTGTGCATGCACACGAAAGCTTATACCAAGAACAAGCTTAGTTGGTCTCTAAGGTGCCACCGGACAATTTTTTTATTTTTTTTTATATTTCGACTGCGTCAGACCAACATGACTACCTACCTGAATCTAGAATGAATGGGAGACAGTGCTGGGTGCATTTTATAGATGGGGGTGGGGGACTGAGGTTGAGAGATGGTGACAGTGGATTTTGAGAAAGCTAATATTTCAGCCACTGAGAATATATTGATGGGACAGAATTTCTTGTTTGAAAACATTCATGTGAAGAATAAATTCGCTGCATGTGGAAAGCTGGCATGTTACATGAGAAGCCTTCATGTGCTTTCTGAAGTTCCACAAAGTCACAATAACTGTACCAAGTGCCTCTCTTCCAGTTGTTGAATCAATTCTAAGATGAGGTGCTGCCTGGAATATTTTATTTTATTCTATTCTATTTAGCTTCTTTGAGCTCCATATTTCTGGTGGGCAGTACTTCTG
This sequence comes from Darevskia armeniaca, assembly GCA_034641395.1. Taxonomy (NCBI): domain Eukaryota; kingdom Metazoa; phylum Chordata; class Lepidosauria; order Squamata; family Lacertidae; genus Darevskia; species Darevskia armeniaca. The sequence goes on along the minus strand of JAWWNF010000010.1, from coordinate 791,354 downwards.
CCACTTTTTTTTTTTTTGCCTTCACCCCAAGTTATTTTTAAAAGCACTAAGCTTTATTAAAAACAAATGTGTCTGAAATGGAGGGCGCCTTTTCTGGATGCTTCGCATTGCATTGCAGATGGCAATCTTTCTGTTTGCTAGGTTTGGACTGTGTGTGTGTGTTTGTTTCAAGTTCATACTGCTGAAAAGAATCCAGAAACCATCCGTTTTCTTGACAACAGAGATTCGTTTGATTTAATATGTCAAGGAACACCCACTCGCTTCTCTGATTCAGTACAATGAGAGGAGGCCCCCTACCATGAGGCAGAGTCAGGCAGCCTCTTCACGCGGTGGATGTTGGTGTGTGTGGGAGGCAGTGGCAACACCCCCTGCCACCCTCCCGTCCTATCGAGCCATCCTGGCCGTTCCCCTCTGTGAATGCCACACACCCTATCCTGCACCTCCTACGGTAGCCTGTTGTCCTCAGGTGCAATGGCGTACTGGTGCAATGAATTGGACCAGCCCCAAGAGACCCCAGTTCCCATCTGGAGTACTCTGGCATTCCTCAAGGCATGCCCTCTTCAGAAGGCAATACTGCTCAAATCACCACCGTCAAACCCTTCCCTTGGTCTTTATGCCCCAAAGCACAAAGGGTGGGTCAGGCCTTCAAATGCTGGCTATTGCTGGAATGGACAACCCGTTTATGGGTAACCTCACACATTATGGTTTACACAAGCAACCCAGCTATTGGAATGAGTATTAAATCTGTAAGATGCACATGACAGCAAATAGGTAAAGGTAAAGGACCCCTGGGCGGTTAAGTCAGGAATGCTTTGATGGTGTTTCCTGCTTGGCAGGGGGTTGGACTGGATGGCCCTTGTGGTCTCTTCCAACTCTAGGATTCTATGATTCTAAGTCCAGTCAAAGGCAACTGTCAGGGGACTGGAAGGGCCCCCTCCCTCCCCTGCGTTGAGTGGGTACCACGAACCAGGGGAGTCACCCGCCTCTTGGGAGGAGGGGGGAGGCTTGGAGGGGGGAGTGAATGTCAGGGGACTGGAAGGGCCCCCTCCCTCCCCTGCGTTGAGTGGGTACCGCGAACCAGCACCTGTTTTGGAAACAGATTCCAGTGACACGTCAGGGGGAAGCTCCGAAGAAGGGGAAGCGGGGAGGGGGCTCTCAGCAGCATCTCAGAGCCATCGCTCCGCACCAGGAAGGAGGAAGGGGAAAGGCAGAGTTTGTTTCCGTTTCCCGAGATGCTTTGGTAAACGGCGGGAAACCCAGCTTTCAACAGTTGGGACAACTGACAGTGACGGAGACTGATGCATTTACGATATGCGGAGAGTTGTAAACTAATTAGTGAGCAATAAAGCTTTTATGGCTTAACCGCTTGGACTCTGCTTGAATGCCTAGCTGAAACAGGAGCCCAGAGGGGCCTGACAGCGACTATGGGGTTGCGGTGCTCATTTCGCTTTCAGGCTGAGGGAGCCGGCGTTTGTCCACAGACAGCTTTCTGGGTCATGTGGCCAGCATGACTAAACCGCTTCTGGCATAACAGAACACCATGATAGAAGCCAGAGTGCATGGAAACGCCGTTTACCTTCCCACCACAGCGGTACCTGTTTATCTACTTGCACTGGTGTGCTTTCGAACTGCTAGGTTGGCAGGAGCTGGGACAGAGCAACGGGAGATCACCCTGTCGTGCGGATTCAATCCGCCGACCTTCTGACTGGCAAGCCCAAGAAGCTCAGTGGGTTAGACCACAGTGCCACCCGCATAAGCAAATGCATGTGATTAACAATGGCTGCTTATCCTAGGCTTACCAACAGATCAAGAATAACCTGATCTCTTCCTATGCCTTTAAAAGCAGCTTGATCTGTAGACATCGGTACGTGGCACTTTCCATAGCTTGGAGGTAAGAATTATCACCTAATATCTTCACCTCACTCTACTCTTGAAGGCATAGGAGCATGGAGCTGTAAAACACTTGGCAACTCTCGTTTGACAACACAGGTGTGCCACTTGATCATAGGAAGATAGGAAGCTCCTTATACCAAGTTGGACTATTGGTCCATCTAATTCAGCATTGTCCACACTGACTGACAGCGGCTCACCAGCGTGTAGTGGTGATAGGGGATTCCCTGCTGAGGGGTACAGAAGCAGTGATCTGTGGGCCTGACAAGATGTCTCGAGAGGTATGCTGTCTCCCCGGGGCCAAGATCCATGATGTTACAGAACGACTGCAAGGAATAATAAAAGCCACGGATAAAAACCCCTTCCTTTTAGTCCATGTGGGAACAAACGACACCGCAAGCCATAGCCTCCAGAAGATCAAAAGTGATTATGAGGCTCTGGGCAGGAAGCTGAAGCAATTAAATGCACAAATTGTCATCTCATCTGTCCTCCCAGTTGAACGCCGTGGCCCAGGAAGAGAGGGGAAAATAGGAGAAGTGAACAACTGGCTTCGCAAATGGTGCCGGCAGGAACGGTTTGGATTCTTAGATCACGGTCTGCAGTTTCTTGAAGATGGGCTTTTGGCAAGTGATGGGCTGCACCTCACAAGGGTTGGGAGGAATGTTTTTGCCAACAATCTCAAAAACCTCATCAGGAGGGCTTTAAACTGACTTATGTGGGGGAGGGAGACAGTGGTCCTGAAGGTAGGAGTCGATCAAATGCTGAAGATGATCATCCAAAAGTCAAGGACCAAATGGAGCAAAGAGCACACAGACCTAGTGGTGGGAGGAAAAAATCCTTAAGTAGGAGACTAGGGGGAATGATCAATGGTTTTCAATGTCTGTATACAAATGCACAGAGCATGGGAAATAAACAAGATGAACTTGAGCTCTTGGTACAGCAAACTAAATACGACATAATAGGCATCACTGAAACCTGGTGGGATGAGTCTCATGGTGGTGGGATGAGTCTCATGATTGGAATGTAGTAATAGAGGGATACAATCTATTTCAGAGAAATAGACCAAACAGGAAAGGAGGAGGAGTGGCGTTATATGTCAGGGATGTGTATACCTGTGAAGAGATCCATGATTTAAAACTTCAAAGCCAACTTGAGAGTATCTGGGTCAAAATTAAGGGAGAGAAAAATAACAGTGATCTCATTGTGGGAGTTTACTATAGATCCCCAAGCCAAACTGAGGACATAGATGATGCCTTCCTGGAACAGATGGCCAAGCATTCAAAAGGAAATGAGATAGTAGTAATGGGGGATTTCAACTATCCTGATATTTGTTGGATGTCAAACTCAGCCAAGAGCATAAGGTCGAACAGATTCCTCACTGGCCTTGCAGACAATTTCATTGTCCAGAAAGTGGGAGAAGCAACAAGAGGATCAGCCATTTTAGATCTGGTCCTAACCAATAGTGATGACCTGGTTAGTAGGGTAGAAGTGGCAGGATCATTAGGTGGGAGTGATCATGCTCTTCTGGAGTTTATTATACATCAGAAAGGAGCAACCAAGCATACTAAGACTCAAATTCTAGACTTTAAGAAAGCCGACTTCAGAAAACTTAGGGAAATGCTGGGTATGATCCCATGGTCAGTAATACTAAAAGGGAAGGGAGTTCATGATGGATGGGAGTTAAGATTTAAAAGGGATATGTACAAGAAATGGAAAAGGGGGGAAACCACCAGAGAGGAATTCAAACAAATAGCCAGCACATGTAGAGACAAAGTCAGAAAAGCTAAAGCACAGAATGAACTCAGGCTTGCTAGAGAGGTTAAAAGCAATAAAAAGAGTTTTTATGGGTATGTCCGTAGCAAAAGGAAGAACAAGGAAACAGTGGGGTCACTTAGAGGAGAAGAAGGTGAAATGCGAACAGGGGACGCAGAAAGGGCAGAACTCCTCAATACCTTCTTTGCCTCAGTCTTCTCCAAAAAAGAAAACAATGCCCAACCTGAAGAATATGGAGCAGATGATTCAGCAGGGGAAACACAGCCCAGAATAAGTAAGGAGGTAGTACGAGAACACTTGGCTAGTTTAGATGTATTCAAGTCTCCAGGGCCAGATGAACTACATCCCAGAGTATTAAAAGAACTGGCAGAGGTGATTTCAGAACCACTGGCAGTAATTTTTGAGAATTCCTGGAAAACAGGTGAAGTCCCAGCAGACTGGAGGAGGGCAAATGTTGTCCCTATTTTCAAAAAGGGGAAAAGAGAGGACCCAAACAATTATCGCCCAGTCAGCCTGACATCAATACCAGGAAAGATTCTAGAGCAGATCATTAAGCAAACGGTCTGTGAGCACCTAGAAAGGAACGCTGTGATCACTAAAAGTCAGCATGGGTTTCTGAAAAATAAGTCATGTCAGACTAATCTGATCTCATTTTTTGACAGAATTACAAGCCTGGTAGACGAAGGGAACACTGTGGATGTAGCCTATCTTGATTTCAGCAAGGCCTTTGACAAGGTGCCCCATGATATTCTTGTAAAGAAGCTGGTAAAATGTGGGCTAGACAATGCTACCATTCAGTGGATTTGTAACTGGCTGACTGACCGAACCCAAAGGGTGCTCATCAATGGCTCCTCTTCATCCTGGAGAGAAGTGACTAGTGGGGTGCCACAGGGTTCTGTCTTGGGCCCAGTCTTATTCAACATCTTTATCAATGACTTGGATGATGGGCTTGAGGGCATCCTGATCAAGTTTGCAGATGACACCAAATTGGGAGGGGTGGCTAATACCCCAGAGGACAGGATCACACTTCAAAATGACCTTAACAGATTAGAGAACTGGGCCAAGGCAAACAGGATGTATTTTAACAGGGAGAAATGTAAAGTACTACACTTGGGCAAAAAAAATGAAAGGCACAAATACAGGATGGGTGATACCTGGCTTGAGAGCAGTACAAGTGAAAAGGATCTAGGAGTCTTGGTAGACCACAAACTTGACATGAGTCAACAGTGTGATGCAGCAGCTAAAAAAGCCAATGCAATTCTGGGCTGCATCAATAGGAGTATAGCATCTAGATCAAGGGAAGTAATAGTACCACTGTATTCCGCTCTGGTCAGACCTCACCTGGAATACTGTGTCCAGTTCTGGGCACCACAGTTCAAGAAGGATATTGACAAGCTGGAACGTGTCCAGAGGAGGGCAACCAAAATGGTCAAAGGCCTGGAAACGATGCCTTATGAGGAACGGCTTAGGGAGCTGGGTATGTTTAGCCTGGAGAAGAGAAGGTTAAGGGGTGATATGATAGCCATGTTCAAATATATAAAAGGATGTCATATAGAGGAGGGAGAAAGGTTGTTTTCTGCTGCTCCAGAGAAGCGGACACGGAGCAATGGATTCAAACTACAAGAAAGAAGATTCCACCTAAACATTAGGAAGAATTTCTTGACAGTAAGAGCTGTTCGACAGTGGAATTTGCTGCCAAGGAGTGTGGTGGAGTCTCCTTCTTTGGAGGTCTGTAAGCAGAAGCTTGACAGCCACCTGTCAGGAATGCTTTGATGGTGTTTCCTGCTTGGCAGGGGGTTGGACTGGATGGCCCTTGTGGTCTCTTCCAACTCTATGATTCTATGATTCTATGTCTGAGATTTCAGGTAGGAATCCTTCCCATCCCTACCTGGACATGCCAGGAATTGAACCTGTGACCCTTTATCTCTGAGCTATGCCCCTATGAAACATGAGCACTTCCCTATTAATTCACATTAATTAATACAAATGTTACCTTGCTGAGTTCTGTTGACTTGTACCTGCCTGTGGGCCGCATCTGACCCTTATGGATAAGGGAGACAAAGCTTAGAAGGTTGTTGTTGTTTTTATTATAAATTGTTTGGTTTGCAGTGGAATGCATCTCAGGATGCAACATGGAAACCACTGGCACTCAAGCTGTCTGTATATTCAAGACTCTTCTCTGGCATGAAACAAACTGTTAATTAATTGTGAAATCTTTAATAGTAAAGCTATGTCTCAAAAGGCAAGATTACACAGAGAGCGAGTATTGACAATGGGGTTTATATTCATATTCAAAGCCAAGTTCATATTTGTCAAATTACTCAGGGAGAATATGAATTAGAATTCTTTATTACTTTGAGGAATTTAGAAGGTTGGTTGTTTTTGCTGTGGTGCTGCCAAATCCCCCCCCCCCATTCATGTCTTTTTCTGGTTTCATAATGCGTTTTCCCCATTAGTTGGTATTGCTTCCCATTGTTCTCTTCCTTGAAATCCTCACGCAGATATAACAGCCAGGCTGGGCGTAATCAGACGGCAGGCTCAAATTCTGTGCAACATCAGCCAAACATTGCTGCAAGGCTCATTTGCTTGAGCTGTCTTGGATTGTTCTGCTAGAATATATTCTTTGCTCCACTAGATCAGCCTTCTCCAATCTGGTGTCCCCCAGATATTTTGGACATTAGCCACAGCCAGCACAGATGAGAGATGTGGGTTGTTTTCTGGGGGAAACTGAAAGCATGAACTCTCTTGCCAGTAACTGATGCTAGACTAGGTACCTTCTGATCCTTTCTAGACCACAGCTCTCCAGTTTGTCATGGTTAAGTGTTTTATTACCTTACACCAGCACTGATCCCCCCCCCACCTGCCCAACATCCAGCAATTTAATTTCAGTGTCCCATGCTCCTTGCTGCCTTGGATGCATACCTACTCGGAAGAAGGGTCAACTTCCAGCCTTTGGGAGGCTGACAAACAACATCAGCTTAGATGATTCCCATGTCTGTTGTGCTGGGAGTGGAGGGACAGTGGGTGGAGGGTGGAAAGAGAAAAGGTCCAAAATCGGAGAGAACAACCCAGAATTGCCATGAGGCTCACTTTCACGTGGTTCAGGGTATATCCTGGTCAGGCACATAGGCATACCCCTAAGAGGAGTATTTGCCCTAGTACAGAGCAAGCCCCCACTTTCCCCATATCTTAGCAGTGCTTCTCACAGATGTAATTATCAATAAATTGATTGTTGATTGAGTTTTCTGCTTTTCACACACTATGCTTTATGTGGGCTTTCTGCTTTTTTCTTTTTAAGTGCTGTTTGCAGGTTCATCCAGCTAATGTGTTTGCTGTCCTGTTTAAAAACCTCACACAGTTAATTTTTATTTCAGAAGAATTGAAAAAGTATTCTTGGTGAGATGGGCTCATGATGTTGCAAACCTACAAGTCCTCATGTAGGTGGTGTAGTGGTTAAGAGCGGTAGACTCGTAATCTGGGGAACCGGGTTCGCGTCTCCGCTCCTCCACATGCAGCTGCTGGGTGACCTTGGGCTAGTCACACTTCTTGGAAGTCTCTCAGCCCCACTCACCTCACATGGTGTTTGTTGTGGGGGAGGAAGAGAAAGGAGAATGTTAGCCGCTTTGAGACTCCTTCGGGTAGTGATAAAGCGGGATATCAAATCCAAACTCCTTCTTCTCCTCGTGAAGCATTTGAGGCAAATGTATGTGTTCTTAAAAGGCAAGGGGATTGGTTGCTGATGCAACCCCTACCCTCGATGTTCCCTCTGACACATGCTGCATTTTTATATCTTCCTGCATTTTAAGTCCGGAAGAGAAGTCTAAGCATATTTGGCAAGCCTGCATAATCAGGGTTCCCAGTAGCAACGAGCCTTTTCACTGAAGTGGAGTGGATGGAAGTGGGGGTGGGGAGCTGGGGTGGGGGGTTTGCATGCACCCACCCTCCTCTTTAAGCCCATCTCAGACACAGGCTTGATCTTGGGTTGAAGACTATCTCTAGGATCAAAACAAAATGTTGCAATGGCTGCTGCACTGTTGAGAGCATGTGTGCTTGGACACACACCTTAAATGCCAGACCATGTATTTTGTTTTCTGTGCAGTCTTCTCCCAGATTGGAGGCTGTGCCCATATAGAATGGATAGGGTACCCTCACCTGCAGTAAGTCCAGTAGCCCATATTGCCTTGGGCTGCTGGAAGAGGAAAATTTCCACATTCCCAACATGGATGAAGGCTTAAGAATGCAAGGCGAGAGGGACACTGGATACTCCCATTCCCTAATAAGCTGCTGTGCCCTGGATCTTTAGGAGCATGTCCACATTATCTCAGAAGTGTGGAAAGTTCAAAACTTACTTTAAATAAATAACTTTACAGAACTTCTTTGTATTGTTGCAAGCCTCTTAACTTAGAGAAACCATTAAATCACGAGTTAGCCTTCCTTTCAGCAGTCACCCATATGGTAAGGACATTCTTAATGCAGCCCCGTAGGCCCATAAAATGGCACTTATCATATTTGTAAACGCGCTGCAGTTGCCAAAAATGCAACATTTTTTGCGATATATGTTTCTGCCTAGCACAAGGACGTTTTAGAATATAATTGCAGCTTCCCTCCAAACTGTGGGGGAGGTTCAGCCATGAACAGGGATGAACCCTTTAACCTTTGGGCTACCATAATCAGGAATATTAAGTAGGGGGCTTACAAAAGATTTGGATGTCTTCTGAATCGAGAACGGAAGAGGGGCCAGCTTTGCCTGGGCCAAAGTGGGATCTCTCTGAAACACCCTGAACCTAAGAGTGGCCTTCCAGGTGTTTTGGGAGACTTTCCTCCCTAGTCACAATACTTTTTGGGAAGGGATGCTGAAGTCAAGCGCCACCTTGTTTGTGTCTGTCCTTTGTCTTCATCAGCTCTGCTAGTGAGGCTTGCTTAAAAAATGCTAGACCCCCCCCAGACTCACCCAAGGCAATGACATAGCTTCGGGGGGCCATGGGCCCGGGCGCAAATTTCTGAGGGGGCACAACCAGGCTCCCCATGACAGGCTCCTTCATCAAGACCAGAGCCACGGGGAAGCAAGCCATGCCAAAGCTGAGCCTTCAGGGCCAGGGCAGTACCGCTTTTTCCTTTTTGTGGCCAGTGAAGGGACATCTGTGCATGCCGCGTCCCTGGGCAGGCCAAAAGGGAGGGAGGGGAGGACGCCACCACTGCTGCCATCGCCCACTGAGGTGGAAGGTGGGAAGAGGAAGGCAGGAAAGCCAGTGTGGTGTAGTGCTTGAGAGCGGTAGACTCGTAATCTGGGGGACTGGGTTCGCGTCTCCGCTCCTCCACATGCAGCTGCTGGGTGATCTTGGGCTAGTCACACTTCTCTGAAGTCTCTCAGCCCCACTCACCTCACAGAGTGTTTGTCATGGGGGAGGAAGGGAAAGGAGAATGTAAGCCGCTTTGAGACTCCTTTGGATAGTGATAAAGTGGGATATCAAATCCAAACTCCTCCTCCTCCTCCTCTTCTTCTTCTTCTTCTTCTTCTTCTTCTTCTTCTTCTTCTTCTTCTTCTTCCTCTTCTTCTTCTGCCAGAGCTACGTGCATTGCCCAGAGAGCCTTGCTGCAAGGACAGGATGACAAGGCGACACAGTGGCATTCCTGGCTTCATGTTTCTCTGCTCTCAGGTGGGGCTAATTTGCAAGGAGAGACTCCCTTGATTAGATGCTGGTCAGTGAAGGGACTGACTGCAGCACCGTCCTGGGTGCCAGCAACCCACACTACGCCCCTGACCCTAGGCATCACCCTCTTGCAAGCCCCACCCCTCACTGGCACTGCTTTGCACCCTCCTTGAGTGTTTCTTCCTGGCTGGAATGTGTCTTTGAATTATATTATTATTATTATTATTATTATTATTATTATTATTTATTAGAATTCATATACCGCCCTATATCCAGGGGTCTCAGGGCAGTTCACAGAATAAAATCAAGATATAAAACCACAAAATACCTAATAAAAATAAAAACAGCAACCCAATCCCCCCTAAAAAAAAACACCACATTTAAAAGGGCATAGGATGTAAATCGGATCAACCAAAGGCCTGGTTAAAAAGGAGCGTTTTTGCCTGGCACCTAAAGGTGTATAATGAAGGCGCCAGGCGAACTTCCCTGGGGAGAGCATTCCACAGACAGGGAGCCACTGCAGAGAAGGCCCCGTTCTCGTGTTGCCACCCTCCGGACCTCTCGAGAAGGCACATGAAGGAGGGCCTCAGAAGATGATCTCAGGGTCTGGGTAGATTCATATGGGAAGAGGCGGTCCTTGATGTATTGCGGTCCTGAGATGATACTGCACCTTGTTTTCCTGGATGGAGGGTAGAGAGGGCTGTGTGGGTGTATGCAGAAACCAGCCTGCTGTACAAAGGTAACATTCATGTTCAGTGCTCCTGGTCATACCCACTACCAGAAGGTTGCCCGGATGAGAACGCAGCTATCGGGCTGCAAAAGGTTCCCAACCCTGATATACATCCATGCTGCATTGCGGCTATGGACTTCCCTGGAACTCTGCTTGCTTAATTGGTTTGTGGATCGTACTGCACAAGAGCGAGAGCGAAGCTGCTATTACACAGGAAGGCATAGCAGTGATTGAAGTGATAAAGTCCACTTTGGAAAGAGAAATATTTGATATTTTTAGCTTGCTTCTGCACAGCTACCCCCTTGTGCTTAGTAATGCAGTAATGCCTATTGATCAGCACATTGCTCATAATCTAAAAACACAGCGGAGGAAGGCAGCTTTATATTTCCCGAGAAGGAAGAATCCAGCATTTAGGTGTGGTTTCCACCAGCATCTTCATTAAACATTGATGTCACCTCTTTGCTTCCTCTCCCTGTCTAATAAATATGCCATGGCAGTCATTAAGCTTCAAGAGCCCTGAGTTGTTTAAGTGCTGTAAGATGTGCCCAGCCAAATCGTTGGCTCCTGAGATATTGGTTTTCTGTCTAGATAGTTGGATTTGGATTTCCAAGGGATTGCAAAAATACCAATCATTTATGAAAGAAAGAGAGGTAGGGAGGTAACTGAGACACAAAGAGCAGCTTTTTCTGACCCACTCCAAGGAACAGATAAACAAAAGATAGACATGCTTGCGGTAGCATTTCTACAAATGAGGCACTTTCTGCCTTACAGAATACTGCTTTTATTTTTGAATTCATAAAGCCGTATCAGCTACTGATCATAATCAGCAAAGTCTAAGGAGCCCACCTTGTTGCTTCCAGACAGGTCACTGGAAGCCTGGGGCGTTGTGCAGGTGTGAACATTGACCATTAGCATATGGCCTCTGGAAGGATGCTCTAAGGGAATGCGGTCTTCCAGCTGAAAAGGATTCCGCACCCCAAATTTAGAAACACAAGTTTACTGTATGTGCATGTCAAATGCAGAGTCGATCTGTTTGCTTCCAGAAATTCTCTCAACTGATTATTGCACACCCACATTTTATGCTCTGTAGTTTGGCTTCACTAGCTGAGAGTTGTCATGTGTAGCTAATTTAGTATTAGACTGTTATTTTACATTTGGCATGCATCAGTCCTTAGCATTTGATCATAGTTCATCGTTGACACATAATGGTAATATACTATCTGACATGATGCATAATAGGGCAATATGTAATCTGACATCATTTGAAAGATGCCATGCAGTGATATTTAGTACTTCAGTCTACTGAACCATGAGAACAAAGTTCTGTAAACATTTTCATGCCCATCAAAAAGCGCTTCTCGCTTATAGCAGCTGTCCAGTGGCCCTTGAGAAAACATTCAGGTTTTTTTACAGGGGAAGAGGGGTGCATCCCTGTTTCCTTGGGGATTGACCAACACTCTTTTCCCCTGTCCTGTGCTGGGGAAACGGAATCATTACAGTTGTTGTTGTTCAGTCGTTCAGTCGTGTCCGACTCTTCGTGACCCCATGGACCAGAGCACGCCAGGCACGCCTATCCTTCACTGCCTCTCGCAATTTGGCCAAACTCATGTTAGTAGCTTCGAGAACACTGTCCAACCATCTCTGCCGTCCCCTTCTCCTTGTGCCCTCAACCTTTCCCAACATCAGGGTCTTCTCTAGGGAGTCTTCTCTGCTCATGAGGTGGCCAAAGTACTGGAGCCTCAACTTCAGGATCTGTCCTTCTAGTGAGCACACAGAGCTGATTTCTTTAAGGATGGATAGGTTTGATCTTCTTGCAGTCCATGGGACTCTCAAGAGTCTCCTCCAGCACCATAATTCAAAAGCATCAATTCTTCGGCGATCAGCCTTCTTTATGGTCCAGCTCTCACTTCCGTACATTACTACTGGGAAGACCATAGCTTTAACTATACGGACCTATAAGGTGATGTCTTTGCTTGTTAAGATGCTGTCTAGGTTTGTCATTGCTTTTCTTCCAAAAAACAGTAAATCATTACAGTAAAGCAATGCAAAACAGGGAGCATGGGCTCTCATGATGTCACTTCACAAAATATTGTCCTCCATTGGATGAGAACTGGATGTGTATTTTTAAATGCACATCCAAAAGTGCATTTTGGCATGACTAGAACTGCAAGGGGCTGCAGAATAGGGGGATGCCATCGTTTGCCCTCACTTACAGGCAGCCACATCTGATTGGCTATGTCTCTGTGTGAGTCCTGATTGACTGAGATAATGTAATGAAAGTCCTTCAAAAACACACGTTTTACCTTAAATATTCAAAGATTATAATTCATCCCATCTCCGATGTAACACATGAAAATATGTGACTGCTTATGTGAGGTTTCGTTTTTTTATGGCTGCCGAAACAATTCCAAAGTTGGTAGCAAGTGCTCATACATTGACTATGTTCGAAACGTGGAAATAAATTTTGAATTTGAAATTTCAAATATGCAATTGAACTGACAGTGCTACCAGATTTTGACTAATTACCAGTATTTTTTTCATGATGTGGTAAGAGTAGACGGGAACTGCATGCCATAGTCTGTAGAGTGTGGTGTGTGTCAAAATGGCAGGTGCTAATGGAAAACAAGACAGACAAAAAGATTGCCACTGCAGAAGAGTCATTCCAATTTGCTGGAAGACACATCATGCCATTGTCAAGGCAAGACGCAAGAGATGAAACGATTGTCAAAACTGGAAGAAAGAGGCGGTCAGGCTTTGTGGAATGTGGTCCTGTGAGCCTCGTGGGAAATGATGCTTGTCATGCGCTGGCCTGTGTGTTCACGAAATACACACATTGATTGTGACAGTCTGCTCCCTGTCTTGCTACCACTGCCATCCTCATGTACAAATACATCCATCAAAAATATAGTATTTCTTAAAAAAGCAGAAGGATCCAGCAAAGTTTATAAAAGTTATATATATATATGCATTAAAAGCTCTCTCTCTCCACACCCACACCCACACCCACACCCACACCCCAAATGTTTTGCCTTCCTCAAAGAGGAAAAGCATCTGGGGGTATAGGGCAAAAGGGAGAAACAAGCTAAGAGGAAGGTCCATTTGGCAAACTGTCACCGTGATCAACTCCCACCTGGAAACCAATGTCCCCACTGTGGAAGGACGTGTGGATCCAGAATTGGCCTCCACAGTCACTTACGGACTCATTGTTAAGACCATGTTCATGGAAGACAAACTTACTCGGCTATGAGTGGTTGCCAAAGAAGAAGAACTTTCTGTTCGTTATCATTACAAGGAATTACGAGGGGAAGGAAGAAGGCAAATAACTCTTCATTAGCCTGCTTCCACCCTCTCCTCCTGTCGGGCTTTGGGGAAGCGGCTTCCTCCCTCCCTTTGGCCATGGATAAGCAGAACAAAGCAAAAATAGTCTCTTACCATTTAAAGAGATTTTAATGATCACAGCGAAAGAACAAAGAGTTCATTCTTGGAGTAAAGGTGCTCCCAATTAAGGTTTACGCCCACTTTCCCCTGAGTCACCCTTGTCACTTCCTCTTCTTCAACCTGATCTCACAACCACTGTGCCTTATATAATCTCCTAGACCTTGGGCTGAGCGGCTGGACACTTTCCAGTGAACTGGAGTCTATTAACTCTCTCCCGGTTCTTCTTCTCCTAGCTGTTCACCACCCAGTTCTTCCCAACTTTTGTCTTCTGAACTATGTCCCTCTGCGAACCACTGTTCCAAAGCTATACTGTCCCACTGCTCTTGGGAAGATTCAGGATCTTGAGCAGGGGGAGGCTGCCACCATTCCTCATCTGTGCAGCCCTCTTCAACATGGTTTCTGACACCCCCCCAATGAATCTAAGATTGAAGGGAGGATTTAGATCCCATAAAGAGTCCTCTGAGTCTAGATCCACTCTCAACCAACTCTTACGGTAACTACAAAAGAAGGCAGGTACATCTCTGAATAACCATTGTAGGGAAGTCAATTGGAGTCAATATGACCAATTGTACAGACTCTTCCCACCTATTTTATTTTTTAGGTGAAAGGGTTGTATAAACATATTTGCATAGCACTGTGTCAGATATTATATTGTAGCTGCTGTTGAAGCAAATGAGGAATTCTGCTTCTCTCACTGTGCTTATTGAGAAGCTATTTAGGTAAGGGCATGAATGAGCTCTAAAAAGTAAAAACAAAAATCAAGCATTTCCTCTCTATGTGTGGATGCATTTGTTTTTTACCTTTAAATTAAAGGAGATCTGAGTGGTTTTTAGCTTCTTGGCAATTCTGTGTGGCAAGTTTAGCTGTGGAGAGAGAGACTTTCACCTACTGAGCTTCATAATTTCATAGCTGAACAGGGATTTGAATTCTTGAGATTCTCAGATCAAAATCCAAGATTTTGGCTGCTCTACCAAACCAGTGTTCTGTGGACATGTGAACTCATGGTTCACTGAAGATATCTGTTGCATTCATCATCAGGAATGAATGGAAATGAGAGAGAGGGGGGGCATTAGCTAGATAGATGAATGGATAGATAGATAATAGAGACGATAGAGGGATAGGCAATTGCTTCTGACCCCAATTTGCTTTGTCAATTACTTGGTTTGGAGCGTGGCACAAAATGCGGGGTTTGCAGCACATAACGGCACAAACTAGCGCAAAACTTTGACATCAGTTGGGGGGAAGGTTGTGATCCAGAATTTCAGGGTCACATGATAATGAAGCTCCCTTAGACAACTCTCCATCCAAGGGACTGTGCCTTCTGTCAGTGGACTTCTTTAAAGATTTGCACCCTTTGAGCCCTCTATTAGTAAAGTGGTTTCAAGATGTACAACAAACTGAACATATGCTTTGATCTTTACAGTAAAAGTCCGTGGTTGGCTTTCATGGCTTCAGTGGAGTTGGGTATATTGCACCCCAAAAGCTTTAGCCAAGGTTGCACAAAGAATCCATAGAAGGACCAGGGAGTTAAATATATATATATGCATGGAACAATTATTCTCTTCCTAAGCATGCAGTGGTGACTGGTGCCCATTGGTGGAGCCAGAGCCAATGACAAGCAAAGCCATGCCTATGACTGGAGGAGACAGGCAGGTGGAGGGAAGTCTGAGGGAAGACTGAATCTGGCAAGGTAGTGCTCCATTAGCCTTAATGGATCAGCCTCCACTGCATGCCTGCAGCTCCATCCATGTGAAGGGAAACCCATATACCTGAAGGAGCATCTCCACCCCCATCGTTCTGCCCGGACACTGAGGTCCAGTGCCGAGGGCCTTCTGGCGGTTCCCTCACTACGAGAAGCCAAGTTACAGGGAACCAGGCAGAGGGCCTTCTCGGTAGTGGCACTCGCCCTGTGGAACGCCCTCGCACCAGATGTCAAAGAGAAAAACAACTACCAAACCTTTAGAAGACGTCTGAAGGCAGCCCTGTTTAGGGAGGCTTTTAATGTTTAATAGATTATTGCATTTCAATGTTCTGTTGGAAGCTGCCCAGAGTGGCTGGGGAAACCCATATTATGATTATGATGATTATTATTATTATGACTTCTAGTGAAGCTGCTTCCACATAGAGCTTGTGTCACTCCTCTGCACTGAGAGCCTGGACAGGAATGGGCCACAGAAAGGCTCACATTATGAGCAGCAGCTGGTGTACTGAGTTGCTCCCAGTACAGCCATTATTCATAGCTGAAGACTGGGGCATGCAGAAAGGACAAACATCTGCCTTCCTAATGATGCCCTTTCATTTTCATGGTAATTCAACTGCAAGGGCGCTAAAGATCGCTGGTCTTTTTATCCATGCAAGGTACCCTGACTTTTATGCATCCAGAAGATGCTGTTTGACCTGCGGGATTTACATTCGTAGCCAAACATTATCAATTATTCCAAGCTAGGAGAAGGGGTGGACGGGGTGGACACATGAACTTGCATCACAAGTAACAGCCAGATGGAGACGGGAGTTTTTTCAGCACAAAAATGTATGCAAATCAGACGTTTTAATATTTAGGACTAGATAAAAGATGTGAGAAAAAATCATTAAAGACAGGATGATCAAGCACCAAGATTAGTAGTGAATGTAAGTAAATGAGTATGTTTTGCCTCCCCTGCCTGGTCTTATTAATTGAAAGAGTTCGCTAAATAGTGGATAAGTGGTAAAAGCACCGCTTGATGATTTTATTTAGAATTGGGAAAGGACCTTAATCGAGACCTTTGGAAAAGCTTGTTTTAAAAAAAGGTTGGTGACAATAGAGGGAGTGGTCAAGTTCCATTGTGGTTTTTAATATGGTGAGAAAATTATGGAGCAGAAAGATAGGAGCGAATGGGCAGTTTCGATATAAAGAGGCATTAACAATTAGGTGCCCCTCGATAGCAGGTGTCGATCAACATATTGAACAGAGGCTTCCAAAATGAAGTGAATTGCTTGGTGACAATGTATGGATAGGAGCGATTGCCTGGGATTCGTTATGCCTCTCGAGGATTGATATGGAGAACATCAGAAGGACCTAACGCACACAAAAAGCCCGATTATGGCTCAACACAATGGCAGATGAAATTCAATTTAGATAAGTGCATGGTAAATTGGCAGAGCACAATGAAAGGAACAATTTGAACTACTTGAACATGCTGATGGGTTCTGAATTAAAAGCAACATTTTCTTGAGAAGGGGGGCGGAATCTGACACCATTGGACAATCCAGTGTGGAAAGGTGGGGTGGGGGGAAACGATCTGGATAAAAAGTTGGGAGAGAACAATCTTAAAAGTAGATGAGAGAACAGTTCTAAAAACATTGTAATGCTATTAGATAACTGGGAGGCTTGAATAGACCTGTTCAGGTGTGGACGACCTCATCTAATTGTAGACCTCATCAAGCACAAAAAGGGGAAATGGAGAGATGAGGGCAATGGATATTATTAGTACAAGAGAGAATCCATAAAACCATAAGGACTCCTTAAATGGGAAAGGAGAGAAGAATATAACAGAAGTGCAGTCATTTAAATTAAGGATTGTTCTGCAAATTGTTCAGATGCTCTTAGTCTTCATGGGGAAGATTGTGAAGAGCACCAAAGAACCTAAGGAGCACTGCTGAGAGTGCTCCTAAATTCTCTTGTAATTTTGAAAACTCCCCTTCTCTTTATCGGTGTGAAAGAACAAGTGACATACAAAGGCTATGGAAGGCGGTTTCTTGTGGGATCCTTTGTACTTAAGTATAGATGCCAGTGACAAAGAATAGTTGCTGGTGGCAGATCCTCCACTCTGACCTTGACAATGGCCCCTGAGCTTTTACTGCAGCCAGATCACCATGAGATCAAATCCCATGCAAAATTTCCAGTGGCATATGGAGCCCATTTCAGAACTGTCCTGAAGGAGCTTTGTTTTTGCACCTAATGGTGATGTTCTCTCTCTCTGAGCTTACTACTAGTGAGTTGGCAACAGCATTCTGTGCATAAATAAGGACCCCTATACAAATAGGAAATGACGCCCTGCAAGAGAAGAAATGGCAGCTCCATGATACAATACAGATAATCTGAAGGCGTAAATGTTATTATAGTCAGGGCTTTTTTTCCCCATCCAGAACTCAATTCCAGCACCTCTCAGGTGGGTGCCATTGCCGTTATAAGAGAACAAAGAAGGCGTTCATGGTGAGTTCCGGCACCTCTTTTCCTAGAATAATAGCACTGATTATAGTTATTATTATTCAACTCCTCCCTGTCTTTCCACACTGCTAACCTGTTGGGGTGATGATCACTTCAGGACATACCGGTATTCTCACTGGGGCCACTTCTGTACTCCCCTGGAGCTCTCCTAGGTCCTGCAGATTCTGCTTCTGGCTCACTGCTAGGGATACTCAATACTCAACCTGATCCATACCTCCCACGTCTTGCTTTTCATTAGCAAGTCTCTATCCATTTAATAGCTGCACGACAGGCAAAAATTCAAGAGGAGGAGCATCTGCAGTGATGGGGAAAGTAGAAAATTGCAAAGGTGGCAAATTGGTCTTGTTGTTCTAATGCCAGGACTCTCGTCAACTGAACTCTTACCCAGTTGGAGAATGGAAGAATGCATCATTTGTGATCCGCCAAGCTAAAGGCAGCCAACCAGCTATGTATTTTAGTCTTCCACTCATTTAATGATGGCACCTTATTATTAATGGGTGCAATTCAAACTTGCACTAAGGTGAATGTTCCATCAGTGCAATCATTGCAGCTTGCTGGATGGATTGATCCCCCCCCCCATGTTGTTCTGAGGATACTCCTTGTTCTCACAGAGCCAATTTTAGGGATGTCGGGACTCCAGGGGAAGAGAGGAAGGGAAAGTGTTGTTGCACATGCAAAAGCCTTTGTGCAGAGCTTGCAGTGATGGGACTCATTAGGTGAATCCTGATTAAAATTATTAAATTATTAAAATTATTAAAAATAACAATAGCAATAATAATTCAAATTACATTCCTGAGTAGGCAACAAAAATGGGTTTGCTGAGTTGCTGGTGATCTACTTTTGGTTTGGTGGGTCTCAAGTTTTATAGATCTGTAATAATCCATGTGCCTGATCATAGAATCATAGAATTATCAAGTTGGAAGGGACACTGAGGATCATCTAGTCCAACAATACGGGGATCGAACCTGCAACCTTGGCATGATCAGCACCACGCTCTAACCAACTGAGCTATCAAGGCATTATTACAGAGACCATAGTTTGACCTAGGTAGAATTTGCTCCATCCTCTGGGACTGATACTGGGACAGGTATTGTAAATGCAGCAAGTGTAGACAGAAAACAGAAGGCTGTAATAGGCTTGGTGGATCTCAGGTGTGCAGGCCTTGTTGACACTCTGTGCCTGGTTTTCTGTTGCTCTGAGTGTGAGTGCCTTTCTGACCTATTGCAGCTTGAGATACAAATCACAGCTGTTCTGCAAAGCAAGCCTTTTAGTGCGGTGAGTTTTAACTTGCGAGTGAAATCGGATTTGATCTAAACCTGGTGAATAGAACAGCATGGTCATTGCAGAAAATCTTTTCCTGTGACCTTGCGTGCTTAATGTTTCCTGTCTCTTGTCCTTATCCTACAGGTATAAACCACTGCTAGTATTAAATACTTCTATGATTGAAGGCATAGAATCACCAGTGGGAAACAATTAATCTCTATCATTGTGTGTGTGTGTGTGTGTGTGTGTGTGTGTGTGTGTGTGTGTGTAGTAAAAGCTCTCCAAATCAAATGTCCTAACTTACCAAAATAAAAAAATCAATATTAGAATGTATACAACAAAGTTCTTCTAAAAGGGTAGAGCAGCACTTTCTGTTTTTAAATGGATCGTCTTTTTTCATTTTAATGGTAGGAAATGATTGGTGTGTGCTTCCCACAAACAACCCTTCCTCCAACAAAAATGTAAATAGTGCAGAGATAACAGTAGTTCATAGTAGCTCAATGATTCTTCACTTCTTGTGAACACAACTTGCGGGGGCGGGGAGGAGCTCTTCTGCCTGGTTCTAGCTATTAGTCAGGTATTGTAAATGCAGCAATTCAAAGTTTGTTACAGTGAGAGGGTGTGCACAGTGTATCTGTGCCTCACATGTCAGAATAGCAATACCTGAAAGCAGCATGGAAATGCTAGCAACAGGAGATTGCAACTGGCTGCCTGTGCTTAGGATAATGCGTGAAAATTGTCTTGCTGGATCAAGCCAAGGTGTGTCTTCTCTAGTCCCGCGCTGTAAAGTAGCAAGCCATCCAACATTTCAGTGGGAATAAGAAATATTGGTACCATGTGAAATAGTCAAACAGGCAGAGCTCTGAATTAGGAAGGATGTGAAATAGCCATTCCGGGTATCCTACCCATGTAAATGTTATAGGCTGGATCCAGCCTTAGTTGTGCTTAGAGTAGATATGTTGAATCACAGGGACTTGTTAGTCATGAGTAATTTATGTCCCACTGGTTTCATTGGATTTACTCTAAGCATGACTAAGGCTGCAGTCCTAACTCCTATTGCCTAGGAGTAAGCCCTATTAATTTCAATAGGGCTTAACTTCTGAGTAGAAAAGGTTTGGATTGTGCTGTAAGTCTGGATCTGAACCTACTGTACACATCCACTTTTGAGAATATGCATCCTGGACATACAATATCACTTTGGGGCGAGGTGGAAATAGCCATGAAAATAGTAGATAATGTTTTGCACATCCCAATTCTCTCACCAGCCTTTTGCCACTCTTCTGAATTAATTAAATGCGCACAGCACTTTCCTCTTGCGGCAGAAAGTGCATACTCCCCCAAAGGAGCAACGGCATTAACATCCATGCTTATTGCATAACAAGAAGTCTTCTTTAAGTTTAAAGGAGAAGATATTTTAATTTAATAAGCTGATTGCTCTTGCACTGACAAATGATTATTATGCGAAACTCAATTCTTCCATGAATCGGCAGATGTCTTTTGACCTACAATGCAATCATTGATCTAAAACTGAATGGGGCACTGGAGAGAAGCCACCGCTCTCTAATGTTAAAGGTGAATGATTGTTTCTACCAGGGAAGCCAGCGCTTAAGTATGTTGTAGACAGGCCCTCATCAGAGTGAATCCCCACAGGTGTAGTGGAAAGGTGTTTATAATGTTTTATATCTTGTGCTTATGCACAGGTTGGTCGCTCAAGGAATTCATTATAGGGGTGTGTGTGTGTGTGTTCCTCCTCCTTCAGTGTTTGCGGTCTAATTGGCGAGCCGAGAGCCTTGTAGATGTGTGTCTTCTTTTTGGTGTGAAAGTTAGATGTGCTGCCTTGGAGAAAGATAAATGCGGTGTGAGCTAACAGGAGCTTTTGAGATGATTGAGGGTTGTTTGAGGTTTACCACCCCCACCTTCACTTACCGCCTGTTGTGTAATTTCAAGTTTGAAAGTGCAAGGATGCAGTGTGCTGTTTTTGTAGCTGCAGATGGAAGGTATCTGGAATACACCCCCTTTTTGACCTAGCTGGTTCATATTTTTTTTCTGAAATTATGCAACTGATAAGACAATAAAGCACATTCCTTGGAATGTTGTTAAACATGTGGCAGCAATGAAGCAGTGTGTAAAGTTCCCCCCTCCCTCTGGTTTTGATATCTAACACAACATTTTTCATGAAGTTCCCCACTGATTTGCCCCATACCTGCCATAGGATGGGGAAGGCCATGGCATTGGGACACAGGTGAGTTTCACCAGATGTTACAGAGGGGAAGGGAGGAGCCAGTCACGTAGCTGCATATTTAGTTGGGCCTTTAGATCAGTGACTGCCCCAGCTCAGAGCAGAAGCATCTCATGTGTACATATTGTCCGGGAGAAATGCTAAAATCTCTATCTCCCAATGACAGAGTTAAAGTGCAGAAACACATCTGTTCCCAGTTCCATGTACAACACTGGTTTTATAGCAATTGCTATATCATTGGTGGGGTTAATTTGTTGCTGGGCTGTTTTTATCAGCAAAACGTTATTAGAAGTGATGATAAATGTTGTGACACCGGCGTTTCGTAAACATGGGCCATATCTCGCTGGAGACAATGGACTACCAAGTGCTCATGAATCATCGAATTCTGTGTGCAGAAATCCTGCCCACAGCTACCCCTGGGTGGGCTTGAACCACAGCAGCCAGATGCACCAACCCTTTGCGAAACACAGCACAGGATAGGGTAAGACAGTTAACTGGAAAGAATAATGTGGCTAATCTCTGGAAGGTTTTAACCACCCCTTGGTTAGAATTCAATTGGTGAATGCAATAGAAGTCCCACATGGCAAACCATGAACACATATTCAACCACGCACCTGGATCTTTGCAAGATGTTACAGGTGACCCCCTGATTTGTTGTATGGGCCCAAAATCCCTTTTGGAGGTGGATTTAGCTCACTGGCTGTTGCCAGTTGTTCTGAGTGGAGAAATACAGTGTCAGCAAAAAGTGGTTTTTCAATAAAAGCACGTAATTGAACAAAACCTCTGCTCAACAAAATCATTCTGGCTCCTGACATGCTTCTGTCAAACCATGAAATTTCCTGATTTGCCTGGACAGTAGGATCACACAACACTTGCTGCTTGCGCCAGCTGCACTGGTTGTTGCTGTGTTTCTGAGCCCAATTTATAGTGCTGGTTGTGACCTTTAAAGACTTAAACAGTTAAGCTCCATGTTTTTGACAGACTGGCTACAGCTGCACCAAGCTGCCCACACTTTGAGGTTAGCAACGGAGGCCCTTGTCATTTGCCCACCCGCCGGAGGTCGTTACACTGGAAGATATGAAGCAGAGGACATTCTCTGTAGTAGCCCCATTGCTTTAGAATGCACTGCTTTCTGAGACCACAACATGACAGGGCTTTCGAAAAGAGCCATAGATGAGTTTTTAAAGTGCTTGCATGCAGAAGGTCTCAAGGAAGGGGTGACACCAGAATGAAACCCTGGAGAGCTACTGCTAGCCAGTGTTGACGACACTGAGCTAGGTGAACCAATGGCTTGACAGTATAAGCACTCACCCAAACTTCTGCTTGTCCTGTGCCTAAAAAGCATACGTCTGAGCTGTTTCCTGTTTGTCTTGTGCATTCTAGGCATGGGCCCAAGCGGTTTTGCATTTGCTTGGGGAAAGCTGCTCTTTACCTTTGAATCGGAACAAACAGCAATTCGTGGAAAACTCTATTGCCATTTGTTCCGATTCTGCAGTAAAGAGCAGGTTCTCCCAGGGGAAATGGAGGGGCCAATGGAAGTGTGGATGGGCCTACGGCATCTTCCTATACAGAGTGCACTTTTCTTCAAAGGCTCTCTTCTAAAGGGATTTTTTACTAGCTTGCTTTTGCTAATGGGCTTGATTACATTTTAGTTATGTTTTGTTTTATTAGCCGCTCGTTGCCCAATACTAAATTAATGAGTGTTTTCATTGCATGTCTTTATAGTATCGTAAGATGCCTTGAAAGAGTTTACTCTCAAAGGCAGCATATTAAGTATTTTAAATAAAAATAATACGTTTCTGAAAAATCCCCCCCCCCGCACACCTTTAGCCGCCAAATAACAGAGACATCTATGTGAGTCGTTGGGCCAGCTGGCCATCTTCACCTTGAAAGCTGCTGCCTCTTTGCCTTTGCCACCTCATTGTACAATCGCACTAAATTGCTTCTTCTGTGCTTTATAATTTAACTTGGCAAAACGACACCTGCATGAGAGGGGAGGGGGAAACCACCCTGCAGTTTTGCTGTCAGGGAAAAAACAGAAGCAATTACAACCATGTATGTACAGAGTCAAATACGCACTTATGCACCTGACAATCACTTGAGTAGCTGCGATAACCATTTGGGGCGATTTTGTACATAAAGTGTGGTTTGAAGGGCTTCATTGTTCTTCTTTTATTTATTTGCAGAAATCGGGAGGGCGCTTTTCAGCGTAAGTTGGCATGACCTTCACTGGTCTTGGTGAAATAAAACTTTCGAGTCAGAAGCTGCTTGCAGAGAAGGCGGCTGTGATTCTTTGCATGCTTACTTGGGCATAAAGCCGAAAGAACACAGTGAGAATTTTTCCCTCATAAGCATAGACTGGGGGTGGTTATGAGGAAAAAGAAGGCATCCTCCCATTGCTTTTCTGCTCCTAAGAGATGCTTCCAAATCGCCTGGACTTTAAATGACTTCTTTACACACTATGGCTTGTAAGTGTATGTCTGCGACGAGTTAGAAAAAGCTATCAAGAGATCCCCTCTCTCACAGAAAGGGAACCTGTTGTCCTCCAGGCATGGGCGTAGCTGGGGGGGGGGCAGCTGCCCCCTCTAGAGCAGGCATGTCCAACAGGTAGATTGTGATCTACCGGTAGATCACTGGACGTCTGCAGTAGATCACTGGTAGATCATTGTCTCCCCCCAAAGAAGCGGAACAACTGTGGCTCCCCTAAAAAAGCTCAACATCTCACCTCCTCCCTGAAAAAAACTCAACAACTATGACCCAACCCCCCCCCCCCCAAATGGGCCTTCCTCCTTCCTAAAAAAAGCTCAAAAACTTTGACCTGAACCCCACAAAAGGGGGTAGATCACTGCCAGTTTTTAACTCTGTGAGTAGATCGCAGTCTCTTGGGAGTTGGCCACCCCTGCTCTAGAGCAAGTAAAACAACAGAAATACTTAACTAACTGACAAATCACGTCGGTTCTTCCCCCGCAACAAAAAACCCTGTCTACGCCCGTGCTTCTAAAGGTAAAGGTAAAGGGACCCCTGACAGTAAAGTCCAGTCGCGAACGACTCTGGGGTTGCGGTGCTCATCTCGCTTTACAGGCTGAGGGAGCCGGCGTTTGTCCGCTCCGCCGACAGTTTTTCCGGGTCATGTGGCCAACATGACTAAGCCACTTCTGGCGCAACAGAACACCGACACCAGAGCAGCGCACGGAAACGCCGTTTACCTTCCCGCCGGAGTGGTACCTATTAATCTACTTGCACTTTTTGGCGTGCTTTCGAATTGCTAGGTTGGCAGGAGCTGGGGCCAAGCAATGGGAGCTCACTCCGCCGCGGGGATTCGAACTGCCGACCTTTTGATTGGCAAGCCCAAGGCTCAGTGGTTTAGACCACAGCGCCACCCGCATCCCTCTAGATGTGCCAATTCATGGTGCCCACAGTCATGTCTGAGTTTCAAGAGAGCTATAACTCCTAGCAACCTCTCCCAACATTCTCTGGGAGTTATTAAACAGCAGAGAGAGAAGGTGGTACCTTGCAGAAGAACTCCACAAGAGAATTCCTATGGGACTAAGCAGAAAGATTTCACTGCCACCTTCTGGAAGCTGCCACCCAAAATACTGCCCTAGTTGTTATAAGAATGCCTAAGACCTGACGAAACTTCAGACAAAATGAGGTTGCGCTGTACTTAATCCATAGTGTGTGCCTCTGTTTCAACCAGACATAATCATAACCCTTTGGGAACAGAAATGCAAAAGAGTGATCAAAAATGGAACTGTGGAACTTCTCTTTTGTGCATTTTTTTAAAACTTCCTTTTGTTGCACTTACAAGAAACTTTAAAATGCCCCCCAAAGGAATCTTTCTGTTTGACATAAATGAGCCGAGGGTCCCCCTTGCCTGAGATAGTTTCAAAGTCTTTAAGCAATAGATAACTAAAATATATGGAAGCCAAACCTTTTAATTTGATCAAAGGAGAAGGTCTCCTTTAATACTGAGCAGTGTCCTTATTTCTTTATTAGTTAAATTATTGTCTAATGTTTTTCCTCTTTACTTACTAAGCCAGATGTTTAAAAACTTTTGAATAATAACACATTGTTTTTAGTGTTCCTGCAAAAGAAGAAGAAGCAAAAAGCCAGGGTTGCTATATTTCAGGCACGTCCAACAGGTAGATCATGATCTACCAGTAGATCACTGGACATCTGTGGTAGATCACTGGCTCCCCCCCAAAGAAGCTCAACAACTTTGGCTCCCCTAAAAAAAGCTCAACATTTTTTCCTTGCACCCCAAAAAAGTGGTGCTTTCCTCCTCCGTCAAACAAGCTCAACATTTTTGACCTGAACCCATAAAAAATGGGCCTTCTTCCTTCCTAAAAGAAGCTCAAAAACAACTTTGACCTGAACTACCAAAAACAGGGCTTTCCTCCCTTAAAAAAAGCTCAACAACTTTGACCTGAATCCCCCAAAAGGGGGTAGATCACTGCCAGTTTTTAAATTTGTGAGTAGATCGCAGTCTCTTGGGAGTTGGCCACCCCTGCTATATTTCATGCCAGACATAGGGAACTTGTGCCCCCCACAGATGTTGCTGTGCTGATAATGGCTGGGGCTGATGATAGCAGGGGTCCAAAAAACATCTGGAGCGTCACGGATTCCCCCTTCCCTGTTTTAAATATTAATACTTTAACTACCTTTTTTAAAAAAATCTAAATACTTGATCTTCATAACTGAACAGCTATCATGCTTTTCTCCAAGTCTCATTGCACAAGTGGACTTTGTGCCATGCAGACATGACCCTACGTAGCACTAGGCTGAATTCGACCCATTGTCTCCATATACTAAGAATTCAGAAGTGGTATTTCTTTCCATGGCTGATGGCAAGTTTCCCCCACACATCTGAGTCCTGGCATCTCACTGAAAAAAATTAAGCACTACCCACAGTATTTTTTCCAATGCTGAAAGTGTAGTCCCACTATTGCAGGAAACCTTTTCAAATCTAATAACTTATGGTAATAATAATAATAATAATAATAATAATAATAAATTTTTATTTATACCCCGCCTTTCCCAGCCAAGACCGGGCTCAGAGCGGCTAACACCCATAAAATCACAACAAAACATACAAAACAATCAATTAAAATGCAAGTTAAAATACGATTTAAAGTTTTAAATGCAGCCTCATTTTTAAGTAGCCCACCAATCAAACCATAAAGGAATGAAACATCAGGGTTAAACTAAAACCAACCCAAAGGCCAGGCGGAACAGCTCCGTCTTGCAGGCCCTGCGGAAAGATGCCAAATCCCGCAGGACCCTGGTCTCTTGTGACAGACCGTTCCACCAAGTCGGGGCCAGTACTGAGAAGGCCCTGGCCCTAGTTGCGGCCAGCCTAGCATCCTTATGGCTCGGGACCTCCAAAATGTTATTATTTGAGGACCTTAAGGTCCTACACGGGGCATACCAGGAGAGGCGGTCCCTTAGGTAGTGCTTCCGTTACACGGCTGCTAGTTCCATTTGGTGCTCAGTGTCTAAATGCTAGTGCTGAGCTGAGCGTTCTTCATGTTGCTTTTGCTTTCTCTGCTAGTTCTGCTCTCCCCCTCTCATATATACAGTCACATGAGTCGGTCCCCCGACGGCTAGCCCTACATGTAGTCATATGGGCTGGAGGAAGGCTTGCAGAGAATTCAAGTGATGCCAGTAGTACAATGCTGTAGTGGGCAGAGCTCCTGTTCAGGATTCCAACCATTCTTTTCAGGATACTCCATTCTACCCACCTCTGTGTCCCCCCCCCCACATTTTTCATGCCCCACCCACAACAGTAAGCCAGCATAACAGGGCCACTGAGCATGCTCAGTCATCATGGAGCTGTTTGAGGTCACCCCTCCCAAAAAGTAATAATAATATTGTTCACCTGCAAACCTTGGGGTTTCCCAAGCTTGCTAATACCTGTAAGGATCCACACTCAGAGAATGAGTGTACTATTAGTACCGGATATAGGATACATTATGCATGGAGACATTATGCATGGAGACTCTGCCTAAGCCTTAGCCCACTTGGGTTGGGTAGAGAGCTTCACTGGGCTTGATCCGTCAAGCTCTTGGGATTACACAAGGCTTGCTCCCTTACAGATTTCCCTAAACTTAGCTCAGCCACTACACAGTTCCATGGAACCTTAGAATCTGAAGTAGTTAGTGTCCAAGACTTGGAAGCAAGGCAGATAAACACTTAACTTACCTGCTTGATGCTTAGCTGTTCACCAAACACTTCTTCCCCACTGAACACAAAAATCAAAACGTATGGACACTTGACTTTTAACCCTGACGGTGAGTGCCAGCTACGTGTCTGCTAGTACTGAATGTTGAATTGTATTGGGGTGGGTGGGGGTGGGGATGATTTGAGAATATCCAAAGTTCACGGAGAACAATTTAGAAGATTTGGGGCAGAGGAAGCAAATTAATTTCAGCACTAATCTAATCTAGTTTGAATGAAGTTTCTGGTGATGAAGTGTGAATTGCTCTGGAAGGAGGTGTAAATGGCTTGTATCAAAGGTCTCTTGCACAGAAGTGGTAGCACAGAAGAGAAGATGGTGCATAAAGAGCTTCATGGTGGTTTGCAGAAGGAAGGAGGGAGGCGTTCCATTATGACACAGCACTTGCATGCCTTAGATTGGAGTAAAGATCTTCGTTGAGTTCTGTGTGGGCTCCAAACCAGTCTGCTCTGGCATGCTGCAGGCAGGGAGAGCACAACCTGCAACAGGGGTAGCCAATGTGCTGCTGTCGTCATATTGTTGGACTACCACTCCCATCAGCTGCAGCTGGCATGGCCACTTGTTAGGGATGATGGGAGATGTAGTCCAACAACTTCCAGAAGGCACTCCCTGTTTTTGCTCAGCCATCTACGGAGAACTTAAGCAGTGGCTGGCAAGAGACTCTGTGCAAGGGGTGGGTTGGGATTGTTCAGTAAGTCTGTAAGGTGCTACTGAATTCTTTGTTGCCGTTGCACATCAGTGAAGGTGTATGAATCAAATTATTTCTTTGGGTAAAGAGCTGTGAGATATGGAAAGTTTCTTTCCTTCTGGTCGAGCAGAATTTCTCTCTCACTATTCTCATTCCACTTAGAAATTATATTTGGCTTGGCAAACGCATAAACGAAGACTGTGCGTCGACTCTGGGTGTTTTGTTCAGCTCCTAACGAAGCCCTAATGTTGGTCTTACATTTTTTATGAGGAAGATAGACTTGGTCGGTAATTGCATCTAAGTGTAAGATCTCTGTGTTCATTTGAGACACTCTATTGATTAAATCTCAACAGTCTGCTGCACAATCGGAAACGGATAGGCCTCACAGCCAACATCTGATTTTACTCTTTACTGTTTTTTTAAAAAACCATTAATACAAAGGGATGAGATCCCTTTCTTCCTCCAACTTTAGGCAGGGCTTGGCCTTCCGGTGGCTCCTTTGCAAAAGCTGTTTGCAGCATTCAAAGGGCCCATAGTATATTCAGCAATCGCATGTTCCTTTGTGGTGGTGGAGCAGGAGCGGCTACAGGGAGATGATGGAAGAGCCACCTCATCCAAACCAGGGTCCTCCTCAGGCCAGCACTGGGACCTGGTAATGGCTGGCGGGGCAGCAGCGTTTACCGGGCCTCCTGCCATCAGGAACGTTGTGGCTTTCTGGGAAGGGTGAGGTTGGCATGGTGCAAACACACTGGTGGAAGCCCCAGGTTGGCTTAGCCAGTGTGTTTACCTAACACCATCCTCTCCGCTGCACCACCCCTCTTCCTCCTGGTAAGCCACAGGAATGCCAGTGTTGGGAAGTCAGGTTAGCCCCATGACCCTGCCCCACCAACCACTACTGACATGACAGAGGGGAGTCCCTCTCCTGTACACGTGGAACCTTCTCACACATAGTAGAACCCTGGGATATCAGGGCTCTAAAATGCACAGGGGAAATCCACAAGTATAGGCAGTTCCCCACTTCAGAAGATCACCCTGCAGAGAATTCCTGGAATAGTGACAAAGTGGGCAGAGTTAATGTGTTCATCCCTACTGCCTCCCCTCACCTGAAGAGGGCTAATGTGTGACTCATTTCCAACCCTTTGTTGAGCATTCCACCAAGGAGCTGCCAGAATCCAACATAATGTCATGGTCATCCATTTTTAATTTATTCCACTTTCTTGTATTGTATTGACAAGGTTTTAACGGAGACTTTGTTTACTGTCAGCCGCTCTGAGGCCTCTTTTGAGGCATGCAGCAGGATATAAATTGTGGGGGGGGGGAACACACTAATAATAAATAATATCTTAGATGTGAAAGGGACTGAGGAGGAAGTTGATTTGATATAATGATCAAAAATCTGAGAAAGTCATGCAACACCAAGCATTGATGCTTCCCCTCAGACCTTTACAAAATAATTACTTTTCCTCCTCGCAAGAACCTTGACAGCCTTGCTTAATAATAATGTAATCAATATAACATCTCATAATGTCTGACCTCATTGTTGGTTCTCGAGCTCTCCCTCTCTTTTGTGTTGTTGTTTTTGCATTGCGGTCGGTGATGAGGATTTGTCTGTGAGCCAATATATTCAATAGTAACTCATAACTAGCTAGCCAAAGGTTTCTCAAGGCCTCACGGGAGGAGGGAAGGTTGGAGAGTGCCAGCCTTTTCTCCAGCCCCCTCACTCAGGGTTAGCTCCAAAATTGGAGATGGCCTTTGGTATGCAGCCATCTAGGAAGAGGAAGGATCTCTGTAGCACCTGGGCAATCCTCTCTCTTCCTTCTGTTTATTTCTGCCCAGGTAGAGAAGGAGACCATGGCAGCAGGGTTCTTTTGCTAGGTCCTTGCCAGCCGCCATTGTAATATCCCACAAATGCCCTGCAGTGATGTAATGTCACTCTGGGGCACTACGGGTAATTGCAGCGGTCACTGCCTGGCACTCTTTGGAATGCCAGAAAAGGGGGTCCAAGGTGTGGTGGCTGGAGCCCATTGGGACAGGTAAGGTGGAAGGAAGAGAGGTGAACAGTAGGTGGAACCAGAGTCAATGACAGGCAGAGCCAACAAACCAATAGTGGCTACAAACCAATAGTGGCTACAGGTCTCCAGGATTGTCCTCTTTCAGCTCCTTCCTTCCTTCCACAGCAAATGCTTAAGGACCTCATCAGCAGGGACCAGCCTAGGTGGACAGAGTCAGTCCAGGGCCTGAAGGAACTTCACTGAGAAATTGCCACCTGCAGTTGAGTGGCTCACCACCCAGGGCAGCTGGCCACAGATCCCAACAGCTCCTGACAAGAGCCTTTGGTTCTTTAAGGCATTTCTCATGGCTTACTAGCAATTCTGCTGTACAACACAAATTCTGCTGTAGAATCACAAATAAAAGTTAATGAGTATATTTTAAAAGTTGCCTTCCTTTCTGAGATCAAGATGGTCATCTAGGAGGGTCTTCCATCTGTACCAAAAGTGATGTGGTTTACTGGACATGTCATGAGCCTGTAAGTCAACTTTCTTTGTTCATTTTATAAAAATTGCTCCCAAAGCACCTTGGGGAAGTATCAGACCAATCAGGACCCGATTTGCACTCTTGGTCTGCTGAAAGCAATAGAAATCATTTGAAGCTGTGCTGGGGAGCACAGAACTGCTTCCCCTCCAATCATAGGTTTGGAAAGGTAGCTATTTTCTGTACTTCCTTGAATGATGGTTTTTATGGCATTCCGAAGCATATATTACCTTCTTACTGTGTTGGGAATTATACAGATAAGTTTCAGTAAATTTAATAACAGCTTAATGGATCATTCTCAACAATGGCAGGGTTATATCTCTCAATCTGTACTCTTTCAGATTAAGTAGGAGTGTTTGGCAACCAGACTCGCCAGCTGCAGAGCACGCAAAATGCTCTGCCCTCTGGTTTCAGTGCCTATTTATATCTTTACAGAAACTTGTGCTGAAAACCAACAGTTTTCAAAATGGACAGCTAATGGTAGACACCCCATGGGTATGGATTTTTGGTCAATGGGTTGTTTGCATTATCAGGAAAAGCTGCTTGCTGCTTGTCTTTTGCTGTTCTATACAGGTCACCACCCAAGGCTCTGCATTACCCTTCTGTTCTGGACCCTCTCCTTAAAATGCTCTGCAGACACGTTCTCATATGCATTATAGGTTAGAGTTTTGCAAGCTGTCAGCTGAGCTGCTGAGAATTTATGGAGCATTCCAACCGCTGCACAGCAAGCTGTGTGTTTTAAAATGCCCATCATCTGTGTTAAAAGTTAAATGGAGAGTGTCATTGCCAGTCAGTGTTGCTAGCATCCAGCTGAATGGGACCGTCAGCCAGCTAATAAAATGGAAGGACAGCTTGTTATATTTAGATCCATGACCGGCTAAGACATTTTGCCACCTGAGGCAGGACAACAAATGCCCCCCCTCCACACAAATCAAGGAAAGCAAATGGTGCCCTGTCCCAAGTTGAGCTGCATACTACCCATGTTGTTTTGGCACCTGAGACAAGTGCCTCTCCCTGGAAGTAAAAATACAGTAAAGGGAATTAAATAATTAACAATTTAATTGCCTTTTCATGTCACTGCCTCACTCTGCCTAATAGTAGGGCCAGCCCTATTTAGATCCATATAGGTAAACTAAACCTATATGAATTCAGCCTCTTGCTGTTACTTCTCCCCTAATGTTACGTTCTGTTCTGTTACTGCTTGATCATTGGTTCAGGATTTTTAAATAAACGTACCATGTTTGTCTTTCCAGAGGCTGCCGTGTTTGACAATCAGCGCTAGCACAAGGGCAAGTCTGCTCTGATTTAATATTTATTTCAGATTTCACATTTCTGGTATTCCAGCATGCCACTGTTTGTAATTAAGGAGAGGAGAAAGTTGCTTTAGATTGTGCTTTGCTTGGTGGTTTTTTTGTTTTTCCAGTACTGTTCCCTTACTGGTGACAGCAGGACAGAGAAAGGTGGCCTTGTACTGAGCTCTATAAACTTCAGGTGGCTTGTCAATATGTAACACTGTACTTGTGATTCGTAGCACTGAACTTTTGGCTACGGCAGCCTGTCTTTGGAATTCTATGGGAATTACTGCAGGAAGCCTACCAGGCTGACTACTTCCTGTCCATTCAGAAGCTTGCAAAAATCCTTCCTTTTTCAGAAGACTTCCACTATCTTCCTGTTGTTATTATTAATGATCCTGCACTGAGCAGGGGATTGGGAGAGTTTTGGGGTTCTTAGCCCTGAACTCTTGGCTGTGGCACAAACAAACAGCCTTTCACTTTAACAATGTTGTGATAGGGGCTTTTCATGTTGACTCAAGCTCCAAAATGCTGGAAAATCGCAGCTGTGAAAGGCTGTGCAATTCAGCTGGCTCATCCTTAAAGCATAAGAAGCTGCCTTACAGAGAGTCAGACCATTGGCTTATCTACTTAAGTATTGTCTACTCTGACTCACCGTGACCCTCCAGGGTTTCAGGCAGGATTCTCTCCCAGCCCTGCTTGGAGATGCTGAAGATTGAATCTGGGATTTTCAGCAGATGCTCTAGTACAGGGGTGGTCAACTGCCAAGAGACTGCAATCTACTCACAGTTAAAAACTGGCAGTGATCTACCCCCTTTTTTGGGGGGGGTTTCAGATCAAAGTTGATGAGCTTTTTTTAGGAAGGAGGAAGGCCCATTTTTGGAGTTTTCGGGTCAAAGTTGTTGAGTTTTTTCAGGGAGGAGGTAAAATGTTGAGCTTTTTTTAGGGGAGCCACAGTTGTTCAGCTTCTTTGGGGGGAGCCAATGATCTACCAGTGATCTACCGTAGACGTCCAGTGATCTACCGGTAGATCACGATCTACCTGTTGGACATGCCTGCTCTAGTACTAAGCCACAGTCCTTCCCCAAAGGGCATGGAGCAACATTTAGGGCTGCATAATTAACTCCAAGTTCCCTTCCAATTCTGTTATTCTACTGCTGTGGCTACTTACTTTCTATCTACAGTGGTACCTTAGTTTATGAACCTAATCCGTTCCGGAAGTCTTTTCTTAAATCGAAACCGTTCTTAAACCGAGGCACGCTTTCCCTAATGAGGCCTCCCACCGCCGTTGCCCTTCCACCGTTCGGCTTCCATTCTTAGACCGAGGTAAAGTTCGCAAACCGGGACACTACTTCTGGTTTTGCGGAGTTCATAAACCGAATCGTTCGTAAATAGGGCTGTTCTTAAACTGAGGTACCACCGTATAGTTTTTGTTGAGCTTTAGTTTGACTGTGGTCCACTTTGTATGTAACAATAAGCCAAACCATGACTTAGATCAGCAGCAGAATTGGAGGAGTAGGAGGAAAAGCGCAACTATCTCCTTTCCAGGAGCCCATATTTGTGTGCATTCTTGCTAAGCAATGATTTGGCTTAGTTTTGCATGCAAAGCGGGCCTCTAAGGATTTTATATTGTGCAGTACTGGGTTTGGGAGCTTGTTTTCAGGCCAGTCAAAAGGTCAAATCATAGCAAACGAGCACAAATCATCAGGGATTTCTATTTTCTGCCCCTTTGAGATGAATGGGAGCTACCTGGGGAACCTAGATGCTAATTTTGATCAGTTTACCTGATGTTCATTTCAGTTTCATTGGTATCATTTCTTGAGGTAGGACTTGAGGAATTTGTAATAGAAAAGTCAGTAATTAATGCATCATATGAGTACAGCTCATATGGGACCCAGGTGGCGCTGTGGGTTAAACCACAGAGCCTAGGGCTTGCTGATCAGAAGGTAGGCGATTCGAATCCCTGCGACAGGGTGAGCTCCTGTTGCTCGGTCCCTGCTCCTGCCCACCTAGCAGTTCGAAAGCACGTCAAAGTGCATGTAGATAAATAGGAACCGCTCTGGCGGGAAGGTAAACGGCGTTTCCATGTGCTGCTCTGGTTCGCCAGAAGCAGCTTTGTCATGCTGGCCACATGACCTGGAAGCTGTACGCCGGCTCTCGGCCAATAAAGCGAGATGAGCACCGCAACTCCAGAGTCGGACACGACTGGACCTAATGGTCAGGGGTCCCTTTACCTTTATGAGTACATAGTAAAACTGTATTTCTAACTCTTTTCATGGAACTTGCATAAGGGAACCTGATGGCAGTTCATGGCCTCCAATAGAAAAATGAAAAGAGAAAGAGGACATTGAACTGCAAAATCACAGCTTCAATCTTGGAGATATCGAATGCAATCTATCATTAACATTTTTATTTCTTAAGTAACTCCTCTCCTTTAACACATATATTTGCAGGAAGAATTTGTAGCATGATGGATAAAACCATATGGTTGGAAGATCTGAAGATCATTTGTCACTATCAAGTCTATTTTTTAGTTTGATGTCTTTTGTATTGGTAATAGTTATAGGCGATTCTTTAATGTTTACCAGTGACTGGAAGATGCTTGGTGAAATCAGTGTTGATGGTTTGGGATGACTGATTGGGTCTGAAGAGAAATGTTATGGCAGATAGAATTTGCTTGACAGAGGTCTTAGTTTTTCAGCTGGGCAACCAAAAAGGAGGATAGCGGATAGGGGATTCCAAAGACATGCCGTTTGCTTTTGGGGAAACGGGTGCTGCTTTTTTTGACTAGAATCAGAAATTGTATTATATAGCTGAATCTCAAGCTTTGGGAAATGTGCAGTCATTCATTTCATGATAGAAACCCACAAAATCCCCACAACATTTGTATTGTTCTTTGTCTTCAGCAAGACCAGTATAGATGCAAGACGGCAGTTTTGAACAGTGATTCATTGAAGCAAAAATGCTTCAAGACATTGTCATGGGGCACAAAACCTGAATCTGAATGTTGTGGTTATTCATGGTCACAATCCAAAAGAGACAATAGCTTAAGTTCTAATGCTGATGGAGCTTTGGAGAGGGTGGGAGGTGACGAGGCTTTTTCTGCTCCACTGTCTCAGCTCCTGGGCTTTCATTTCTGGGTCAGAGTTTTTCCTGGAGACTTTTTGAGCCATGTTGGCAGGGTATAAATTTAGTAAGGAAGGAAAACGAGTAATATTTATGCCATATTCCATCTGTCAGAACTGTAATGAAAACTAGCAAAGGGCATAAGGAAGCCCAGTCCTGAGACCCTGCTCCAAGGGATTCCTGCAATGTGGCAACAAAAAATGAGTTGAAAGGGGCTTCTTTTCATGAATAGTTTGGGCAGCATCAAAGAGCATCCCCTTTTCACAAATTTTCAGTAAGCGCTTCAAAATGAGGTCAACGATATTTGCCAATTCAGGAAACATTGGGTGGAATCCAGCGTTGTGCTAAGGAGTTAGTGGGATTCCTTGTGCTGTCTTCTGCTAGGACAACTCAGTTGAATCCAGCCCATTGTCCTCACTTCTGATTGGTTTTTTTTTTTTTTTTATAAACTTTTATTAACTCCATTATTTACAGTAAATCATTGATCTTGTACAACACACCAATAATACATATAAATAAAAGAAATATCTAACAAAGGAATTGCTATGGTATCTGTTTGCTTATATAAATCTTTATATTACATCGATTACACTAATTCCAAAATTCATCCTCCCCCCCCTCCTACTCCCTCCCCCCCATACTTCCCCTCTCCTCTGAGTGACCTTATAAGTTATCTTCAGTTACCTATTTCATTTCGTTTCAGTTGCATTACATTCTCATAAGTTCTCATTATCTTTCAGACGTTTGTTTCATCATCTTCACTACCTATGCGTCTTTCTCTTCCAATAAATTATATTACTGCTTCCAGACCGAACTTTCCCATGTATTCATTTATTCCTTCCCATTCTTTTATTAATTCTTGATTTGATCTTCCTCTAATATTGGCAGTTATTTTTGCCATCTCTACAAATTCTAAGAATTTTTCTCTCCACTCAGCTATTGTTGGCGTTTTCTCGCCTTTCCAGTTTCTTGCTATCAGCAGTCTTGCTGCTGCTGATGCGTATAACAGTATATTTTTCTTATTTACTGGAAAGTTCTTAGGAATTATACTCAGCAAGTATATATCTGGTGCTTTATTAATAGAAATTTTTATTAATTTCTTTATTTGTTCGTGTACCTCATTCCAGAATGGTTTTATAACTTTACAATCCCACCAAACATGCATGAAAGTACCTGTCTCTGTTTTACACTTCCAGCATTTGTCTGATTTATTTTTGTATATTTTTGATAGCTTTTGTGGGGTAAGGTACCACCGGTAGAACATTTTTATCATATTTTCCTTTATTGTAATACACGCTGTAAAGTTCATCTCAACTTTCCAGAGCTTTTCCCATTTTTCAAATTCAATTGTTTGTCCTAATTCAATGGCCCATTTTATCATAACTTCTTTTGTTGATTCATCAAATAACTCCCATCTTAACAACAAATTATACATTTTTGAGATTGTTTTTTTCCTTGGTGTTATTAGTTCTAATTGCATCTTTGATATTCCGGATTCAAATCCCACCTTTTTATCTTGCTGAAACCTCAGTACTAATTGATAATATTGTAGCCAGGTGGGACATGCATTTTTGATATCGTTGTATTCTTTAAGTTTTACATTGCTCCCCTCTGTTATTATTAAGTCGTTATATGTAGGCCATACTGTTTGCATATTAAATTTTTTAACCATAGCTGCTTCCAATGGTGAGGCCCATTTTGGGATTTTGGGCTCTAGAATCCATCTATATTTTTCCCAAGTTTTATATAATGGGTTCCTTATTGGGTGGTTCAGAAATTCTTTATGTAGCGCCACTTTGTTATAAATCAGGTAGGCGTGCCACCCATAACGGTTGTTCCACCCCTCTAGGTCAAGTATCTCCTGATTATTCAGCACCACCCATTCTTTAATCCAGTCTAGGCATACTGCATCGTGGTAGAGCCTTAGGTCAGGTAAACCCAGCCCTCCCCTTTGCGGTATGTCAGTTAATAGTTTATATTTAATTCTAGGTTTTTTATTTTGCCAAATGAAGTTAGTGATGTCTTTTTTCCAAGTATTAAAGCATTCTCCCTTTATCCATATCGGAATCATTTGAAATAGGAACATTAATTTGGGTAATACATTCATTTTTATTGTCGCTATACGTCCCAAAATGGATAGATTCAGTTTTTGCCACCCTTCTAACTGCTTTTTAATTACTTTCCAAGTTTTATTATAGTTATCCTCGTATAGGTTAATATTTTTCATCGTTAAATTAATCCCCAAATATTTTATTCTCTGTACACATTCCAATTTCGTATCTAATTCTAATTTCCTTTTTTCTTTTTCATTCATATTTTTTGTCATTATTTTTGTTTTTTCCCTATTTAATTTAAAACCGGCCACTTTTCCAAAATCATCCATCACCTCCAACATTTTCATTATACTTCCCCCTGGTTCCTCTGTCATCAAGATCATATCGTCCGCAAATGCTCTTAACTTGTGATCTGATCTTCCCAACTTTATTCCTTTAATGTTCTTTTCTTCATTTATTACTCTTATCACAACATCTAGTACCATGATAAATAGCAACGGGGACAGAGGGCAGCCCTGTCTTGTACCTCTCTCTATTTTAAAATAATCTGTTAATTCCCCATTGATTATTAAATTGGCTTTTTGATTTTGATAAATTGCTTTGATGCCTGATGTTATCCTTTCCCCCAGTTCCAATCTTCCCAATATACTTCTCATAAATTCCCATGACACCCTATCGAAAGCCTTTTCTGCATCTACAAAGACAAAGGCTGCCCTCTTCCCCGGTTTCCATTCAAGATATTCTATCATGTTTACTACCATTCTCATATTGTCTCTCATCTTCCTTCCAGTCAGGAAGCCTGTTTGGTTTTGCGTAATGACCTCATTCAGTACTGTTTTTAACCTTCTTGCCAGTATGTTTGTAAATATTTTATAATCATTATTAAGTAATGAAATTGGCCTATAATTATTTAGATCTGTTTTATCTTTATCTGATTTGGGGATCAAAGTTATTGAGGCAGTCTCCCAGGACTCTGGAATCCTCCCTCCCTCCAATATGTCATTTATTATAGATTTTAGTGGTGTGGCTATAACTTCTTCCATCTTTTTGTAATGTGCGGCACTAAGCCCGTCCGTTCCTGGTGCTTTCCCGGTTTTTGCAATCATTATGGCATCATGGATCTCTTGCATACTCACTGGCTCATTGAGTTTTTTAACTTTTCCTTCACTTACTTTGGGTATGTTTTTGTCAATTAAATATTTATTAATTTCTTCCTTGGTTTCACTATCCTTTTGGTATAACTTCCCATAAAAGGTAGTGAAGGCTTCATGTATTTTTATTGGGTCATTAATTATTTTCCCTCTTACCTTTATTTGATCTATGGAACTTTCTTTCTGTTTTTTTTTAAGTTGCCAGGCTAAAAATTTTCCCGGCCTATCTGCACATTCAAACATTCTTTGTTTTAACCATCTTAATTTATTTTGTATCTCTGTATTTAGAGTTGATGTTAATTGTGTCCTGAGTAACTTACTTTTTTCCTCTGCCTCTTTATTTTTGGGGTTTCTTGCTAGTGCTTTTTCATTCTCCCCTATATCTTGTCTTATTTTCTCTAGATTCTTTTCCTGAAGTCTTTTCTTTCTAGCTGATTGTTGTATATAGAAGCCCCTAATAAAAGCTTTACTCGCATCCCAGATAACTCTGGGGCTAGTGTCCTGTACCTTGTTAAGTTGAAAAAATTCTTTTAGTAGTTCTCTACCCCTTTGGAGTATCTTCTCATCATTTAATATGTTTTCATTAAGTCTCCATCTTCTTATTCCTTTTTTTTTTCCTTCCCAAGTTCTAGGGTTACTGGATTATGGTCTGATATTGTTTTAGTTTGTATTTCCACTTTTTTAACTTCCGATATTAAATTATTAGTTATCCAGATTGAGTCTATCCTTACAGCTGATTTTTTAGCTGCTGAAAAGTAAGTATATTGTTTATCCAAGGGATTTCTGTGTCTCCATATATCTACTAAATTTAAATTCTCTACCATCCTAAAAAAATTTGTTGGTAATCTTCCTTTCCTATTCCTAGTCCTCCTTTCAGTCCTGTCCATCTCTATCAAAGGTACCCCATTCAGGTCTCCCATTATTATTATATCATTCTCGATTTGTTCAATTAACTTTTCCTCTACTTTTTTGAAAAATTCTGTTTTGTCTCCGTTTGGAGCATATAGTCCTACCACTACTATTTGATCTTTTCCCTTGGTCACTTTAATTCCTAGCATTTGTCCTTCATCATCTTTGAAAACTAATTCAGCCTCCAACTCTTCCTTAACATATAACACTACCCCTCTTTTCTTCTTTTTATCAGATGTTACAAATTCTTGACCTAATCTTCTGTTTTTTAATACTCTCTCATGTTTCCTTGCTATATGTGTTTCCTGCAGACAGACTATGTCCCATTTCTTTTTCTTGAGCAAATGCTCTACTCTGTTTCTCTTTTTCTTATCGTTTAGTCCGTCCACATTCCATGATATTATTTTCAAACTCATTTTAGCTTTCTCCCCCCCCCCCCTTTTTTTTTTTTTAATAAATCAGACTAGGGTTTAATTTAATCTCAGATCAACCTTTTATTTAATTATTTTTAAAATAAGATACGAACTAAATAAAAAATAGACGAGTAGTGTCTTGTGTTTCCTTTCTTTCTTTTAAGTTGTAGCTGTTGATTGTTCTTCTCCTTCCTCTCTTCCTGATGCTTTCTCTCCTAGTTTTTTCTTATTTATTTGCCAAAATTTTGTTACTTCTTCCACTGATCTGACCGTATGCTTT
Organism: Darevskia armeniaca; assembly: GCA_034641395.1. Lineage (NCBI taxonomy): Eukaryota > Metazoa > Chordata > Lepidosauria > Squamata > Lacertidae > Darevskia > Darevskia armeniaca. The sequence continues at coordinate 751,483 of JAWWNF010000010.1, read as the reverse complement.
TTGTTCTTGTACGTGAAAGTAATTCCCTCCGGGAACTCCCACCTGAACTTTATTGAATTCTTGTTTAGTGCATCTGTTAATTCCTTGTACGGTTGCCTCTTTTTCAGAATCCTTCGTGGGATCTCTTTGAAAATCTTTACATTTTTACCGTCTATCCTAAAAGTTATCTGTCTTCTTTTAAGCAATATTTTGTCTTTTAATAATCTTGAATTGAAAAAGACTAGGCAGTCACCTGGGCCATTAAATGATTTTGTGTTGTCATATTTTATACGAAAGATTTTATCTATGTCGATCCACAACCCCTCTTGCTCCACTCCTAGCCAATCTGCCAGTTCTTTTGTGATTTTTTCTTCTATATTCTCATCTAAGGTTTCGGGTATCCCCCTGAAGCGCAGAATAAGTTCCCTTTGATGCATTTCCAAGAGTGCCATCTGATCTAGTATTGACTCTTGTAAATCTTTTAATTCCTTTATCTCTTCCTTAGCTGCCTCTTGGAATTTCCTAATTTCTTTGTTCTCGCTCAAAACTTTCTTTGTTACCTCCTCCTGCCTGTTAGTTTTAATTTGCATTTCTTGAACTGTTTTTTCGGTGTTTTTGTACTTCACTGTTAGGTCCTTCACTTGTTCAGAAAGTTCCTTAATCACTGTTGCATTCTGTTCATACTTTCTGTCCATATCATCTAATTTCTCATTTATATTTTTATCCATATCAGCAAGATTTTGGCCCATTTTGGTTATCATCTCTTTCAGATCCATTAGTGGGTCTGATTCTGTAATTGAATTTCTTTTTGGCTGAGCTAAGGCAGTTAACGTTTGTTGTCTTGTTTTGGCTAGGATTCTACTATCATTGTTCTGGCCTGCCATGCTTGTATCTTGGTATAATGAAATATCTCTTCAGATGTTGTAATTTTGATCCCCTTGTGTTACTTGTATTAATTATGTCCTTCTCAAATAGATTAAGATGCAGTCGTATTATTCTTGCGAGAGCTCCTGTGGGGTTACATAATATCCATTACATCACAACTAATACATATAGAACACTACAAGTCAAAATAATCACCCCGCCCTATACCTCCTTTTAGAGCTCAATTATGGGGTTGGAATCAGCTCGGAGAGTAAGCTCTGTTTGCACTTTCCACAAGATTCTATTTCCCTCCTTCCCCTAGGTGGCGCTAATCTTACCTAGGTTCACTACTTTTGAATGCCTTCTCCCTCCCTTCCCTAGATGGCGCTCTATTTCAATATCACTGTTAGTTGTTTCCCTTTCCAATGTCCCTTCTCTTCTTGTTATCCAATCTTCTCCCGGAAGTTCCCTGGCAGTTCCCTTTGCCTTGCTTATTAACTTCTTTGCTGAGTCATAGTTATTTCCCTCCCCTTACCCCACAAACTTCCCCTTCATTCTTCCGTCCCGCTGTACCTCTGTTTACACCTGAGTCCCATTAAATTCTATCAATCATAACTTCTTATTTCACCCATCTATCGACGCCGCGTTCTCCGTTGTCTTTCCTCCTCGTCCTTTTTCTCTCTACGTTTCAATGTCCTCCTTATTTCCCCTCTTTTTTGCCGTTCTTCCCTTCCCAGTTTGAGAACTTTGTTTGTCTCGGCTTCCAGCCTCAATGTTGTCTCATCCTTCGCTCTCTCCCCTCCTCGTATCGCTCCCCCTCGGCGTCCTGCTCTTCCCTCGTTGCACTCCTCCTCTCCTCCTCTCCTTCCCGTTTATATTTCGGTAAATTGGGGCACAGCTTGCTTTTTGGCACTCAATGGCGGATTACAGTCACCCCTGTTTCCAACACAGTCTCTACGACGCACAGTTCCTTTGTTGCAACTTAAATAAGTCTCCTCAGGGTGAGTCTCTGTATTTTATATTATCTTAACCGAATTTCTCTAATTATGTTAGTGTTCTTGCCACCCTTGCCACCCTTTCCTTAACTTAAATAGCAAAGTCTGTCTTTTCCGGGTAGCTTTTTTTTTCGGCGTCGGTTTTATAATAAGAGTACCTGGTGCTTGCTTTCGTGGGTCCTTGGGACGTCTCGCGGTAGAGAGTTCTACCCCGTTGCGCTGAGGTTCTCCCGTCCTCTCCGGTTGTCCTTTAAAGTTACTTATCCGTTCACCTCTGACCGGGAGCAGGAAACCCCTTTTTTGCGCTGCTGGGCGTTCAATTCGATTAGGGACAATTCCCTAATCTTTTTTTGGGGGGTAACGTCGTCCTCGCTTCCCCTTTCTTCACTAAACCGCGACGGGATGAGCGGAGCTCCTTCTCCCCTGACCCGTTCTCAAAGTGCACCACGCCGGAAGTCACTTCTGATTGGTTTTGTGTGCTTTCAGTGACATCATCACAAGGTCAAATCTGATAGGCTATGCAGTGCTTTGACCTTGTCCTGTTTACTCGATAAATCTCTATTGGTTGGGATAATTTGTGTGCCTAATTAATGAAGTTGAAGATGTAGTAAAGCATTTTTTTTGTAAAATCTTTTTTATTTAGTTTTACACTCGGCATTGAGTTCAAATCTTAATCATAATCATAAACATTTAGGATTCCCTGTATTCTTAGACTTCCTACCCCCCCTCCATGGTTTCCATTATCAAACATTTTTGACTGCATCACATAATTTCTCTATTTTTCTTAAAGTAGTCCATTTTACCTTAGTTTTTAATATATTACAAGCGTTACTCAAATCTTGCCAAAGTTTGTAATTGTTTACAGTGTTCTCGTAAATAAATTGTAAATTTTTTCCATTCCCCCTAAAGTTTCTATCTTCCTGGTTTCTGATTTCCCCAGTCAATTTTGCCATTTCGGCATACTGGTAGTCTATCATCTTCCATCAGCCATTCATTCATCTCTGGTCAGAAGTTTATCCTCTTTCACTCTCTGGGCAGGGGAGTATCCACGTCGCATACATAAATAATTGTTTCTGCTCCTTTGGTATCTCTACATCTATGATTCCTAGTAAAAAAAGCTTCTGGTTTTTTCACAAACATTATTTTAAACTTTTTTTCAATTCATTATATATCATTTCCCAGAATGCTTTTGCTTTCTTGCACGTCCACCACCTGTGGTAGTACGTGCCTTCCTAATAAAGCATTCTTCTTATCTTATCTTGATGTCAGGGACGTTCCTCCCCAGAGCGACAGCGAAGACTCCGAAGAGGAAGGAGGGCAGACTGGGGGGAGTAGAGACTTGATTCCTTCCCACATTGAGAGTGATGTAAGTCCCTCTCGCTCTGGAATGCAGGCTGTCAATTCTCAAAGCAGCACAGAGCCGGCTGCAGGGGAACAGACTCAGCTCAAGAGGAGGAGGAGGAGGAGGGGCTGGCTGCACCCGAATCTCCTTGGAGCAGGAGGAAGAGCCGGGTACTGGGGCAACGTCAGCCCAGCAGGAGGTGGGGCAAAAGGTGGAGGATATCCTGCTGGCGCAGACAGCGTCATCCAGTGGGGCCAACTGGTCCATCCAGTGAAGACTGAGCTAGGAAAGCTCGGACTACAGCTACTGTATGATTACTAAATAAATCTAAGAGTAATTAACCTGCCAGCTTGCCACGTCTTGTGTGGGAGAGACATCGTAAATCCTGACACTTATCTTAATCTTAATCTTAATCTTAATCTTAATCTTAATCTTAATCTTATCTTATCTCTTATTTGGCAAAGCAGCAGCAGACAGGGGAAAGTGTAGTAGCAAACAGGGTTAAAAAGAAGAAGGGAAGATTCTTACAATTCAGTCCCACCCCCCAGACACATTCCTGAGCTCTCAGGAGCACAACTTTCAACCTGGAAATCAATATCTGAGAACATTCCCACAGCCCTGGTGGCAACTGTAAAGCCGAAAGACAGAGAGCCATAGTATAATATCATCTGCAAAGGACAAGAGCCTCTCATCATTAACACTTGGCAGGCAGTTAAAGCCAATTCAGTGATGGATCAGGCTGCTTGTTCTCTTCCCAGAGGACAGAGTTTTAAACACAGCATGGCTCTTGTAAAGTACTCTATCCAATGTTTGGTCTTGTTCCTCATGTACTCCCTCACATGTGGTGGTGCATACAGACTTAACGCAAGTGTTTTCCCACTTACATTTATTGATTGACTTCAATATTCATTTTTTTTAAAGCCCTGCAGGAAAAATCGCAAAGCAGCCAGAACCATGGCATGGAAAAAAATATATCCAGTTAACGTGAATCACCTTTATACTTGGGTTAGTTCTGCTCAGAAACGGCTCTGATTTCTTTGATTCCCACTGAATTGTATTTCCCCGGCGAGTGTGTTTAATTGCGTTAAGTACCGAAATAGCCACAACTTGAAACCATCAGGGCTGGCTTTAATAGAACAACAGCATGCCAACCTTTTTTGAAAGGAGGAATGAAACACTTAGTCCTTTTCTTCCCTGCAGAGAGATGCACTGAACCATGTTCATTACCCAGAGAATTCTCAATATCACATTCAGTTCCTCTTGCTGTAAAGCCTAATTACTATTCCATAGGGGAAAGCCAAGAGACAAACCCTATCAAAGAAAACCTGGAAGCATTTCTCTGTGTTCTCCGGGGGACAGCAATGGACAAGGATTCATCTGCCCCAATCCAGGGTTCTCTGAGTTTCTTTACTGGGATACCTATCCTATCCCAAGAGCTTGCCGTGGTTTATACTTGTCTAATTTTACCTTCACAACAACACTGCGATTGAGGCTAGGCTGAGAGATGCCAATTTGCCCAGCAACCAATGAGCTAGGAAACATTTGAACCCAGTTTCCTACATTCACCTTTCATCATGCTTTGACAAAAAGTGGGCTGACCTCTAAAATCCTTCAGATTGTATGGAAAGAAGAGAAAGTCCCTACCAGAGAAGAATGGCAAACTAAGCTATTGGATTATGCCAAAATGGCAAAACTGACCGGAAAGCTCAGAAACCAAGAAGACGAAAACTTCAATAAAGAATGGGAAAAAAATATAATTTACTTGAGAGACCACTGTAAGCAGATGAAAACATTAGCAGGATTGCAATAACATTTGTAATGTAGAAGATATTATGGATAAAATGGAGAAACATAAAATTTGGATGATGAAATAATATGCAGTGAAAAGGTTTATAGTAGAACCCATGGAGGGAAAGGTGGGAAGTCTAGAGATTCGGAGAAATTTCCAAATATGGATATGTATTTTGTATTGTTATAACTCTATACTTGTAAAATCAAATAAAAATTATTTCCCAAAAAAGTAAAATAAAATCCTTCAGATTGTACATACAGGTTGCACTACTTCAGACTTCCTGTTTCGAATGCTTCAGAGCTCAGAAATGTTCTACCCATGGAGAACCAGCATCCTAGCCTCCTCACAGTAAAGGTTATCTTAACTACCAGAAACCTAAGTAAATAAGAATGTCTTAGCCTGGCATGCAAAACCTGACAATAATGTCACCAGGCATGTTTCCCCGAGATGAGCATTCCATAAATGCCTGTTCTTCTGGTTGGCCTCTGCAGCGGTGCTCGACTTTTAATGGGGTGGGCCATGAACTGTATTGTTGGATGCGCATTGTAATTTGCATTGGACATTGACTTTAAATTTTATGGCTTCCAATTGGTTTTATTTGTTTGTATTTTATCATGCTAAATCACTTAGAGGGACGCGGGTGGCGCTGTGGGTTAAACCACAGAGCCTAGGGCTTGCTGATCAGAAGGTCGGCAGTTCGAATCCCCGCGACGGGGTGAGCTCCCGTTGCTCGGTCCCTGCTCCTGCCAACCTAGCAGTTCGGAAGCACGTCAAAGTGCAAGTAGATAAATAGGTACCGCTCCGGCGGGAAGGTAAATGGCGTTTCCATGCGCTGCTCTGGTTCGCCAGAAGCGGCTTAGTCATGCTAGCCACATGACCCAGAAGCTGTACGCCGGCTCCCTCGGCCAATAAAGCGAGATGAGTGCCGCAACCCCAGAGTCGGTCACGACTGGACCTAATGGTCAGGGGTCCCTTTACCTTTAAATCACTTGGAGATTTGGAGACTTCATTGTATGAAGCAACTAACATATATAGTAATTATTTAATAAATAAGCAAATCATTATATGTTGTCCACCATCCTGGAATCTATTGGATGAAGGACAGCAGACAAATGTTTTGAATAAATCAAACAAACAATCCAAGCTCGGTCAAAAAAATAGGCTCATATGCAGAGAATTGTCAGCTCAGAGGCCAGTTTCCATCTGCCAGGTCTCAAGATGAGTAACACTTGGAAACATAGTCATTTCTTTCTGCCGCAGTTGATTGTCTAAGTCAGCGTTTCCCAACCGGTGTTCCGCGGCACACTAGTGTGCCGCGAGACACCGGCTGCTGTGCCGCGGGGGAAAGCCGAAGCTCCGCCGGGCCTCTCCGACGTGGGGAAAAGCTGGGGCCTCCCCAGCGCGGGAAGAAGCCGCACTGGGCCTCGGAGGCCCGAAAAAAAAAGTTGTGCCGGGGTCCTCCCGGCGTGAGCAGAAGCTCCGCCGGGCCTCTCTGACGCGGGGAAAAGCCCCGCCGGGCCTCCCCAGCGCGGGAAGAAGCCGCGCTGGGCCTCGGAGGCCCGAAAAAAAAAGTTGTGCCGGGGTCCTCCCGGCGTGAGCAGAAGCTCCGCCGGGCCTCTCCAACGCGGGGAAAAGCCCCACCGGGCCTCCCCAGCGCGGGAAGAAGCCGCGCTGGGCCTCGGAGGCCCGAAAAAAAACTGTGCCGGCCCCCCCCATGGAGAAAAAGCCGCGCGCAGTGGGTGCTGTGCCGCAATATTTTTTTCCTAAGACAGGTGTTCCGTTGCCCAGAAGAGGGTGAAAAACACTGGTCTAAGTATCTTGATCTAGCAAACTTTTGGGGAGATTTGTGTCAAATTGAGAGAGGCAGGAAAGATTGTTGAGATGGGAAAGCATACACTAAGTCCCATGGAATTAATTTCACAAAGTATTGCTCTCTCCCCTCACCACCCCCTGCAAGAACAGACTTTTCATAATTATAGCAAGAAACCTGCCAGTGCAAATGACTTTAATTGTTTTTAAATAAGGCAGACAGTGCTGCCTCTAATTAGAAGAAAAGCTCCCTGCTTCGAAGGACCTTTATTTCCATGCTAATGTCGGCACACTGCTGCAGCTTAATGTTTGTTTTTGGAATTGGCCTTGTTTTAGGCAGAAGTTTCCAAAAGAGTAAAACACTGGAAATTCTGTGAGCTAGTTTGGATCTAGCTGAGCAAGTAAGCACCTGCAGGCTGACTCAGAAAAGCTACAATGGCAACAACAGGGAATGAAATGCTTGGGACAACAGTTGTATGGACCTAACAGAGTATCTGACCAGGGGCAGGGACTTGGTTTTCAAAAGTAATTAACTCCCCTGCACATACTTGGGAGTTTTTGTGTATTCTTTTGCATCTGAAGCAAGATGTGTGTATGTGTTGTTTTTGCCCCCTAAAAATGAAGGAAAGAAAATGGTTTGGACATAGTAATCCAGGGGTCAGCAAACTTTTTCAGCAGGGGGCCAGTCCACTGTCCCTCAGACCTTGTGGGGGGGCTGCACTATATTTTGAAAAAGAAAAAAAAAGAACAAATTCCTGTGCCCCACAAATAACCCAGAGATGCATTTTAAATAAAAGCACACATTCTACTCATGTAAAAACACCAGGCAGGCCCCACAAATAACCCAGAGATGCATTTTAAATAAAAGCACAATTTTACTCATGTAAAAACACACTGATTCCCGGACTGTCCACGGGCCGGATTTAGAAGGCGATTGGGCCTTAGTTTGCCTACCCATGTAGTAATCTGCGACAGATTGTGTGGAGAAATGGCAGACCTGGTGCAGGGGCGGAGGAAGGGTGGTGCGTTGGGTGCAGACCGCCCGGGTGTCACCACTGAGGGTAGTGACAAAATGCCGGGTGGCACTCACTCACTGTGGGGCCTGCAGCACGCCTGAGCCACGCGTCTCTCCTGGGAGAGACGCAGTGGCTTGGGCGTGCGCAGGCTCCGCGCTGCCCAAACGGTCCGCCCGCTGCCTCCCCCCCAGCTGTAGGGCGGCTGAGTAGGAGGAGGCAGGCAGACTCTGGAGGCCCCGCAGTGTGCCCCGCCCCTATGGGCGGCTCGCCCCGTCTCTGGGCATGCCACCCCAGGAGCCTGAGCAGCTTCCTCAGCCGCTGACCTGGTGTCATGAACACAGAGTCCAGTAGCAACCAGGCCACTGGGTGAGAGGTTACTGGGTCACTGGCTAAGGATCCAGACCTGGTTCCTGACTCACCACCATCAGGGTCCCAGACCCCAGTGAAGCTGTGGCTGAACTAGATCCCACAGCACAACAGCCATAGAACTAGAGCCAGGACTTTTGCCGGTACCTTCCTTGGATCTAAGGAGTCAAGTGCTTCCTAAATTACCTTGCCAGCCCAACGGTGCAAGGGAGTGCAAGAGGCGTTGGTCCTTTAAGGAATCTAGATCTCAAAAAGTGGGTGGAGCCAAGGATATGTGGACTGGAGCCAGAGGCTCAAAAGTCCTCTGTTCACTCCCAGCCCATCTCAGAGCAAGTTGCTCACTTGGCCCTCTTCATGGTGCTGTGTCAACTAAGGATGGAGTTTTCTGAAAATCTCAATGCCCAGCTTATCTGCATGGATTCCCCCCCCCCCCATTCCACACTCACTCCTTAATGAGAAGCGATGTGTCTTTCCCCATTTCAGCTAAAGATACAAACAGTTGTTGCATTTCATGCACATTATTACGGTATCGTACACATATTATTCGCTCCAGATTTCCTAAGCAACCAGCACATAAACAGCAACAAAAATGCGTGAGCAGCTGAGAGTTTGATCCAGTTGGAACTGTCAAATTCTGAGAATGAATCTATTTAAAACTGATGCCTGCCTCATCCCTAATGACAGCTGACTTACTTTGCCCGTGGGATCCTTATGAAGCCAGAAAATTTGAACACAAATGTCTCTTGTTCCACAGTGTTCAGAAAATTAGCTAAGCCACATGTCTAAAACACCTTATTGGGGTCAGAGAAAGCTTGGGGGAGGGAATTCCGCTTGTGGAAGGAGGTGTTTTTCTGCCTGTCTTCCCCGTTCTTCAGTGTCTCTTGCCTCCCAAAAAGCTTTTCCCAGAGAGTTGGGGACCCTCTGGCATAACATGCTATGTGGCATGAGGGACTGCAGCTTGTTGAAGGAATCAGCGGAAACTAGAGATGCTCCTCATCTTCGGATCCCGTCTGTGTGGTGAAGATGTGTGTGCTATATCCTATCCATTTTGTTACAGTTCCCCTGTCGTAGAATATGGACGGTCACCCAATTTTCTTTTCTGATTTTCCTTTCAAATTCCAAGGCTCTCTTTCCCTCCAGAGTTTGAGCTGACAAGGCCCAGAGGTACAACTCATTAACATTTCAAAAACTTGTTCTCCACAGCCTTCCTTTGATGTCTGCGGCATCTTGAGAAAGGAGTCTTTATGCCTATCCTGACATCCTTTGGCCTCTCCGAGTTGGAATGGAAGTCCTTAGAAATTTTTTAGTAGATTCATGTGAGTGTGGAGACAACTTGCAGCTCGGGAAATGAGGTTTGTGGACAAGCCTGAGGGTCCTGTATATCCAACAATTTTATTTGTAGAGCTTAACTACCGAAACTTTGATCTGGCAAGTCATGTCCTGGTTTGCAACCCTAGGTGAATAGGGGTTCTCTCCTGTGTAGTGGTTAAGAGCGGTGGACTCGTAATCTGGTGAACCGGGTTTGCTTCTCCGCTCCTCCACATGCAGCTGCTGGGTGACCTTGGGCTAGTCACACTTCTTTGAAGTCTCTCAGCCCCACTCACCTCACAGAGTGTTTGTTGTGGGGAGGAAGGAAGGGAGAATGTTAGCCGCTTTGAGATTCCTTCGGGTAGTGATAAAGCGAGATATCAAATCCAAACTCTTCTTCTTCTTAATGTACAGTCATACCTCATGTTACGTTTGGTTCAGGTTGCGTTTTTTTCATGATTTGTCCCGCAGCGACCCAGAAGTACCAGAAAGGGTTACTTCCGGGTTTCGTCACTCACGCATGCGCAGAAGCGCAAAACGACATCATGAGCATGTGCAGAAGCGCTGAATCGTGCCGCGCACATGCGCAGATACGGCGCTTCAGGTTGCGGGCTTTTCATGTTGCGAATGGGGCTCCGGAACGGATCCCGTTCGCAACCACAGGTACCACTGTAATTAGAACTTGTTAAGTGCTGATCCTGCTCTAAATACAATGGAAAACATAGGCTCAAGGGTTTGTGTTCCTGGGTGAATAAACATTATAAGCAGAGGAGGCAAATATAACTGCTCATTATAACATACTGCCTTAGATCCAACCAACCCTCCACAGTGGTGTAGTGTGGGTTGCCACTGCCCAGGGCAGTGCAGAGCAGGGTGGAGGAAGGGAAATGGCTGGAGTACACATGCACATTCAACTGCCTAACTGTGTCTGTGTCACCCAGGAGACCACAGCCACAGAGATAAGAAAAGTCATTCCGTTGTCTGTAGAGGTCGCTTCGTGGTTCGCATGGAGAAGTCATTTTTAACGGAGCCAGCATGAAAGGGCACGGCTGTATGGAGGCAATACCAGGTGTTGACATTTTGTGCCCCTAACAACTACCCCTCTGGCCCCTCCCAGCTATATCACTGGCTCTCCACAAATGAAAGGCTCCTTCCTTTTTTTTTTGAAAGAATTGGGATCCAGTGGAAGCTGCTGCTGGCGTACAAGGAACATTTTTCCACTGATCTTTCCTCCCCCTGCGCCGCTTCTTTTGCTGCCCCAGAGAGTTACCCAACCCTCTGGAAACAGATTTTCAAGTAGTAAAAGGGCTGCAGGGGGAAGAGGAGAGTCATTAAAATGACTCCCCTTCCAGTGGTGGCAGCAGCAGACCAGTAAGTGAAACTCCACTCATAGGATGTTCCCACCAGCAGAACCTTAATTAGGATCTGAACTTATGTTTTCTGGGTGAGCAATACAGCTAGAATTCTGTACATCAAGGCCAAACTAGATGTGGTACAGAATAGCTATGATAAGATTCTTCTGCTTTTCCATTTTCTAATTAGCAACACCAAGCAGGGAATTTTTTGTGGGTGGGTGGGATTCTGCTCGCATTTTAATGCAAACCTACCTAATTTGCGCTTCCTGAAATGATACGCGAAACGAAACACAGACATCCTTCAAGGGTGTATTATATATGTGTGTGTGTGTGTGTGTGTGTGTGTGTGTGTGTGTGTGTGTGTAAACAAATAATACAAAAACACGTTATATGAGGGAGGAAATGCTTACCAAATTTTGCATATTAGGAATTTTCAGGAGGACTTCCTTTTCTTTCTTTCTTTTTTAAAGGCAAACTGATGCGGAGCTGATTTTGTGGGTGGCATTCAATTGGATTAAATTGTGCAAGCAAAACAATGCCGGATTGTGCAACAGGACATTCCCCCTTCCCCTGTGCAACCTCCCCCCAATCAATCAATCAATCAATCAATATGCCCTAGGTATCCTTCCAACCCCCTTGAGCAGGGACAATGTAGGGTGTACACAAGCGGAAGAGACAAGGCGGGGAACTCCCATTGCACAAAGGGAAGTCGTTCTACTTGGGCAATTATTTAGCTGAATGCTATGCTGCCCTAAGATTGGAAAAAATGAGAAAGACCTAAATTGACAGGTTCATCCAACCCTAGCTCAACAAGACTGCTTTGAAGCTCAGAACAGTGGCACTATTTTCCAGAAACTTTTCCAGAAACTGCTCTAGGGGGCAGGGTGGAATGAGGGTTAGGTACATGTGTTGTACATGACAACACTGCTAATAGAAGCTACAGGGAGTGATTAACAGACACTTCAGGGAGAGGGCAAGATGAAAAGGTCCAGCTCTCTCTCTGAAAGGATCCCTTCCCCAGTCTTCAAAGCAACCACATAGGGCTACGAATTACTAAATGAAAGGGAGCTGGTGGCGCTGTGGTCTAAACCACTGAGCCTCTTGGGCTTGCCAATCAGAAGGTCAGCAGTTCAAATCCCCGCAACGGGGTGAGCTCCCGTTGCTCTGTCCCAGCTCCTGCCAACCTAGCAGTTCGAAAGCACACCAGTGCAAGTAGATAAAGAGGTACCGCTGTGGCAGGAAGGTAAACAGCATTTCCGCGTGCTCTGGCTTCCATCACGGTGTCCTGTTGTGCCAGAAGCAGTTTAGTCATGCTGGCCACATGACCTGGAAAGCTGTCTGTGGATAAACACCGGCTCCCTCAGCCTGAAAGCGAGATGAGCGCTGCAACCCCATAGTTGCCTTTGACTGGACTCAACCATCCAGGAGTCCTTTACCTACTAAATGGAAAAACCTGAATTAGATCCTAATCTCAGAACTCCCACATCCCACCTTGTTTAGCCCTCAGCGAAGCAGGTATTTTAAAAGGACTGAATTGGGGTTTTTTTTACGATAGCTTGCCTCATTGGATTATTGTGTTGAGTAATAGCAGGGTGATTTGTCCACTTTGAGTACTGAGGCGATGATTGCCTCCATAATCATTTGCATGAACGTGATGCTTCACTAACGAGTTGTCACTTTGTAGACAAAGTACATCGCAAAGGGCAGCCTCTGACTGTCTCTGAAAATGTGCAGGCTTCATTTGCATTGTGAAACCAACTCCACAGATGGCTTAAAAAAAAAAAAACATTAATGGAGGACGGGTCTATCAATTTATATTGGTTATGACCAGTGCTTTTTTCAGGGGGTACTCAAGGGTACTCAGTAACCAGCTCCTCTTTTTGGTTAAAAAGTGTGACACTTACTGTAACAACTTCATCGTGAGTACTGGCACCTATTTTTCTCGGGAAAAAGCACTGGTTATGACAGCTAAAATATATAACACTGATGTACAGAAGCAGTACACTTCTAAAGCAGGCATCCCGAAACTCGGCCCTCCAGATGTTTTGGGACTACAACTCCCATCATCCCTAGGTAACAGGAGCAGTGGTCAGGGATGATGGGAATTGTAGTCCCAAAATATCTGGAGGGCTGAGTTTGGGGTTGCCTGTTCTAAAGGCAATTTTTTGGGGTGGGACAACAGGAATGGCTGCCATATGCTCTACTTGAAAAGTGGACTAACTAGATCATGGGTGCGTGACCTTTTGTATGTGTGTCTGGGGCAACCCAGCCAGTTGGGTGGGGTATGATGATGATGATAATGATGTCAAGGGCCCCCTGGAGGCTAATCTTTCAAGGTGTTCATGCCAGCAGTGAGCAGAGCTGGAGCAAAAAATGGTTGAGAACAGCTCTCTCTCTCTCTCTCTCTCTGGACTCATCTACACTCATGGTTTTTAACGCTAAAAATGACGTTCTTTTAAAACGTTAATAATGCATTATTAAAATTTGACACCAGAGGGTGCTGCAGAGTTATCCCCGTCAAATAAGTAGGTAGACCTTGTAGAAAAGGAAGCGGAGAAACCAAATGCCTTTACGTTTTAGAATGATATCAAAAATATCATTCCAAGAACGTTTAGAGAGTGAATATAGCTCCAGCTTCTCTCTCTCTCTCTCTCAGTCTCCGTGAGGCAGTCCCTTACCCTGGATTTCCTTCCTGCTTGCCACCCACGTGATATTACACCAAGAACTTTGTGATGTTAGGTCTTAGGAACTGCAGACCTCCTCACCCCTGAGCTCCATGGACCTTATTTTTCATCCAGTGAGGCAGTTCTCCCTTTGTGAATGCATATCTATAATGATGCAGGGAGGGGGGAAATGGTCTCTCCTAGCTTTTAATCAATGAATCCGTGACACTTAATTATTAAGGGTTGATTCCATCAATAGCTCAGGAGAGGCAGAAGATCAGCATCACAAATTAGAATATGTGTGAAAATGAATATCATATCTTAGATGCAGGCATCGCTAATTAATGGAAGATAATGTAGATTGCTCTGCTTCTGTGAAGTGGGCATTTACAGGGCATGTGTGTCTCTGAATACCACTTGCTGGGGGAACACAAGTGAGGGAGTGTCTTGTTTTTGGCTTTCCTGGGGGTCTCTGATTGACTACTGCAAGAAGTTAGAAGACAATGCTAGACAAGATTGATAGGCCTTTGGACTCACCCAGCACAGCCAGTGTGGTGTAGTGGTTAAGAGCGGTAGACTCGTAATCTGGGGAACCGGGTTCGCGACTCCGCTCCTCCACATGCAGCTGCTGGGTGACCTTGGGCTAGTCACACTTCTCTGAAGTCTCTCAGCCCTACTCACCTCACAGTGTTTGTTGTGGGGGAGGAAGGGAAAGGAGAATGTTAGCTGCTTTGAGACTCCTTCAGGTAGTAATAAAGTGGGATATCAAATACAAACTCCTCCTCTTCTTCTTCTTCTTCTTCTTCGTCTTCTGCATGTCTATTCAAAAGCAAGTCCCATTGAGTTCAAAATGGCTTACTCCCCATTAAAGTAGGTACAAAATGGCAGCCTTATTCCTCTTGTGGAACTGCCCATATCTAGTTTCATTGGGAGACATGAAAATGTTGTGCAATAGAAGGTCTTCTGATGGAAGTAATATAATGTATGGCAGCCATGTATGACGCGTCGATCACAAGCCCCAGGTTGACCACCGGGTTGTTTCTGATCGATTGCAGGGCCTTTCTCTGTAACCTCAGATGCAGCCGCCGCCACCGTCGCCACTGCCGCTGCCAGTCTCCACAGTGATGCAACCCTGAGCAGCACGCGGGTGCGGGGAGACAGAGGGAGGCGCAAGGGAGCTGGGGAGAGGTCTGTGTCATGCTGCTGGAGGAGGGGAGGCATTGCTTCGCATTGCTTTCCCGATGGGGATCAGGAACAGGAACAGCTGCGTGGCCCCCTTTGACGGGGGGGAGGAGGGAGGGAGGGAGGGAGGGCAGTCAGAGGGGCAGGGAATGAGAATCACGGAGCAAGGAGAGAAGCAACTCAGAAGGGAAAGAGTTGAGAGAGAGAGAGAGAGAGAGAGAGAGAGAGAGAGAGAAGAGAGAGAGAGAAGCTGGCTCCTCAGATCTGTGCAAACTAATATAAAAATATAGTTTGACTTTTCTCACTTGTTTAGTTACTTCTCCATCTAGTAAGTATTTGGATCTGTCATAACGATATCCAAATATAACTACTGCATCTGTGATTTATTTATTTCATAAACTTAAATGACTTCGGAGGGTGGTAGATCACTGCCAGTTTTTGATACTTGTTGGTACCGGTAGATTGCAGGCAAACTTGAGGTTGGACGGGCCTGATGTATGGAAACATAATTCCCTCCCCTCCTAGGTTAAAGTTTGCATACTGCATCTAAATAGCTATGGCCATGGGGGCAGGGGGGGATTGCCTTTAAAGCCAAACTCCTACTGCAAGGTGAACTGATGGAGCAAGGCTAATCAATAGCATGATCAATAGTTTAAGAAACAGTTTACAAATAAGTTACATGCTTTCTGATTTCTGAGGACACCGCGGTGAGAAATCCTGCAGTTTTTCATAAATTACTTATTTCAGAGTTCATAACAGAGTAGTTATAAGAGTAGCTATAAACTGTTCTCGAAATCAAAATTTTGATAATGCCCTGAGAGCTAGCATTGCCCAACCAATCCTGATTAGCAATACAGGCAACTCCCCATTTGTGCGCAATCGACACATGCGCGGCCGCTGACGCATGTGCCGTTTTTGGCACTGCAAAGTGCATGTAAAGACAATCCGCATAAATTTACATCTATAGCACACAATAGTCATGGTTTAACTGCAGTTCTGTTTCAGTAGGAGCTAAGGCCAGACTCCAAGGCTGTAGAAGCAACTACGAAGGACAGGCATTGGATGTGAATGGAAATAACCAGCGGGTTCAGAAAACCTCACATTACTATGTATCTCCTTTTTGCATTCCATAAACAGGGAGAGCACTCCATAAACAGGGAGCCACCACCAAGAAGACCCATTCTCATGTCGCCACACACCGTATCAGAGAGGGACATGGAGAAAGGCTTCATAATTAGACTGCAAGGACTGTTCATGTGGGGAGAGGCAGTTCTTCAAGTACTGGTATTCTGAGCTGAATAAGGCTCTATAGGTCAAAATCAGCACTTTGAATTCTGCTGAATTCTGCACCGGCTGCTGTTTCCAAACAGTCTCCAAAGGCAGCCCCACATATAACATACAGTCATACCTCATGTTACGTTTGCTTCGTGTTACGTTTTTTCAGGTTGCGTCCCGCGGCGACCCGGAAGTACCGGAAAGGGTTGCTTCTGGGTTTTGCCGCTCACGCATGCGCAGTAGCGCTAAATCACGCTTCGTGCTAGCGCACAAGTGCCAAATCGCACCATGCACCTGCGCAGAGACGGAGCTTCAGGTTGCAGGCTTTTCACGTTGCGAACGGGCCTCCGGAACGTATCCAGTTTGCAACCAGAGGTACCACTGTATTGCAGTAATCTAACCTAGAGGTTATCAGAGCATAGACAACAGAATTTAGGCTATCCATGTCCAGATAGGGGTGCAGCTGGGGCCACCAGCAAAAGCTGATGGAAGGCACTCTGCGTCGCCAAAGCCATGTGAGCCTCAAGCAAAAGTACTGGAGACAGAAGTACCCCCAAGCTATACACCTGCTCCTTCAGTCTTCTCTGTTTTAAGCTTCAATAAATTGGCTCTCATCCAGTCTGTTACCAAGGCTATCTATCTATCTATCTATCTATCTATCTATCTATCTATCTATCTATCTATCTATCTATCATCTATCCACACACGCACACAGAAACACCTATATGCAAGACCATACTTTGGTTCCTTGGCCCATACATGTTGCCATGGAAACTGCAAAGTTCTAGGTAACAGTTGATGTAACTCCTAATCCCTTTTAATGGCGGTGACTGTACAAGTCCCACACTAAGCAGAGACAGCTGCACATATCTATAGAAACCACAGGGTGCCAGAGAAGAGTGCTAGCCAGGCCTCTCATCTTTTGTGATGGCAAGGAGGCAGTGTTAATGTACATCGTGCACCTAGCAGCGATGGCTCCATGTTTCCATGGATACCGGAGGATTCTGCTTGCCTTTCAACAGGCCCGGATCTTTGTTCCTGGGAGGGAATTCTACAGGCTGCCAAGTCATATTGGCAATCGGAACAGAAGCCCTCCCAGGCGACTGCTATGGGTTGCAACAATTTACTTGCGCATGTTTAAGTATTCAAAACCCACCCACAGAAGCGGCACCTCACTCCCCTTCACCTGAGCCGTCAGCGAGGCAAAAATCACTGGTGTTAACACATCAATCCACGGCTTGCTGCTTCCCCAGGAATATGTTTAGTACATCCTGTTCAATGTCACTCATGCATAGATCGCATCTGTTCAGCCAATTTGCTCTTGTAAGCAACTGCAAAGTCTCCTCCGTCAGGTGTTATCAAAGTTCCCTGGGTAGGTAGCCTGCTGATTCAACTCATTGGCACCTGTAAGTTGGTATAAAGGTCAGGTGATTTCATGCCAACATGATGAGCTGAAGAAACAGACATTCCCATAAATGAGGGTGTTTACTCTTACCACTGTAGCTGCAGATTGGGTTTGCCTTCCGGTACTCGCTGTCTGCGCCATTACTGCTGATCTTTCTGAAGTAGTTGGGAATCCTTCCTGCTCAGCTAGCTTTTAGTTAAACTAATCCCTGGCCAAAAGGGACACATGTAGCACTGTGGGTTAAACCACAGAGCCTAGGGCTTGCTGATCGGAAGGTCGGCGGTTCGAATCCCCGCGACAGGGTGAGCTCCCGTTGCTTGGTCCCTGCTCCTGCCAACCTAGCAGTTCAAAAGCACGTCAAAGTGCAAGTAGATAAATAGGTACCGCTCTGGTGGGAAGCTAAACGGCGTTTCCGTGCGCTGCTCTGGTTTGCCAGAAGCGGCTTAGTCATGCTGGCCACATGACCCGGAAGCTGTACGCTGGCTCCCTCGGCCAATAAAGCGAGATGAGCGCCGCAACCCCAGAGTCATCTGCGACTGGACCTAACGGTCAGGGGTCCCTTTACCTTTACCTTTAATCCCTGGCCTCGGCTTGGGTTCTCCCAGCGCTGCTTGCACAAGGAACCTGAAAGTGCTTCAGGCAGGCCAGTCAATAGTTCATTCTTAGAGGTTCTTGGGGCACCATCAAGAAACTCCCAGCCCTTTTCAAGCCTTTTATGTAGGCTATTGCCATCTGACACAGGATGAAAGAGAGTTCTCTCACCATTAACTCCTCAAACACTGATGCAGTCCTGTACTCATGTACCTGGCGTAGGAATGGAGGAAAGTTTTGGTCATTTTAATGGGAACCATTTCATTATGCTGAAACAATCTTCAAATTTGTTGCCTTTTAAATTTGTCTTCTTCAGAATTTTGGTAGAGGTCTCTAACTAAATAATGTGTACAAAAATATGTATATTGTGGTAAAGTGTGCATCTATCTATCTATCTATATCTATCTATCTATCTATCTATCTATCTTTCATCTATCTATCATCTATCATCTATCTATCATCTATCTATCTATCTATCTATCTATCTATCTATCTATCTATCTATCTAATCTATCTATCATCTATCTATATAATCTATCATCATCTGTCTATCTAATCTATCTATCTATCTATCTATCTATCTATCTATCTATCTATGGGGTGAGACCACACAAAATGCATTATATTTGGGGAAATGCCTCAAAAAAGTGAATATATGAAGCAAAATTTCATCCTAAAATGCATATATTAAGAGCACTAAAATGCTGGTGAATTTTTTTAAAATTGTGAACTGATGCAGAAATGGGGGAGAACTAAACTTATGATTGGACCTTTGTTTTCTATACAAAAGAGTTGTTTTTGCAGTCAAGGGAGTATACAAAATGTATACAGAGAACTGGAGTGCTGAAAACTTGTTGCATTATATAAAATGCTGGTGGGTGATGCAGAAATGGGGAGAACTGAACTTCAGACTAGACAAAGGAAAAACTGAGAGAAACCCAAAGTGACAGATTCATCCATCCTTAACCTGGCAGTAAGTCCCATCGACCTCAGTGGAGCTTGCTTCTGAGTAGCCATGTACAGTGTTGTACTGCAAGCAGGACAACCTCTCCCCAATTCCACTGTCAGAAGCCAGCCAGACTAGCAGCTGAATCTTAGGTCTATACAGATGGCAGGACGGTGTTTTCCTCCATACATGATCTGGCCACAGTGATCCATGCGATGGTCACCTCCAGGCTTGATTATTGTAACTCGCTCTACGCAGGCCTGCCCTTGAAACTGACCCTGAAACTCCAACGGGTGCAGAATACCGCGGCGAGGCTCCTTATGGGGTCTTTTGCCACGGGATCATATTCATCCAGTACTTTACCAGCTGCACTGTCTCCCGGTGGAGTACAGGATCAGGTTTAAAGTGCTGGTTCTGACCTTTAAAGCCCTACGCGGCCTAGGACCCTCGTACCTACGGGACCGCCTCTCCTGGTATGCCCCGCGGAGGACCTTAAGGTCCACAAATAATAACACGTTGGAGGTCCCAACCCATAAGGTGGCTAGGCTGGTCTCAACTAGGGCCAGGGCCGTTTCAGTTTTGGCCCCAATTTGGTGGAACGCACTGTCTCAAGAGACCAGGGCCCTGCGGGATCTGACATCTTTCCGCAGGGCCTGCAAGACGGAGCTGTTCCGCCTAGCCTTTGAGTTGGATTCAGTCTGACCCTTGTGTTATAATATAACATTGTAATATAAGATCCTCCCCTATTGTTATAAATTCATGGGCTGTTGCATTAAGGTGGCTTTTCAAATCTTTTCAAATCTTTTAATCTGTAATTTAATTATTTTTTTTTCTTTTGTGTTTCATGTTTTATTGTGATTTTAATGGTGTGAGCCGCCCTGAGCCCGGCTTAGCTGGGGAGGGCGGGGTACAAATAAAAATAATAATAATAATAATAATAATAATAATTATTATTATTATTATTATTATTACCTGAGAGTAGCCAGCTAACTGAGGGGTGCAGACTGAGGGGTGCAGGGCAGGTTCTGTGTGCCGCAGAGCTCTTTTCTCCAGTCATTTGCCAGTGCTTTCCACCTCTCAGCATCCCTCACCAGAGGCAGCACCCCATTCGGCCTAATGGTGGGCCTGACTCTGTGTCATGTCTAGGTAGGGAAATCTGGTGGGAAAGAGCAGATTGGTGTTCAAAGAGAAGCAGCAAGATGTTATGAAGTGTTTTATTATTTAAAAGTCAGTAAGATAGGACAGTAGGGTCTGTATGGTTATGGTTATACCTTTGTTTTTGATACGAAAGGGCTTTTCTCTCTTTTTTACAGTCCATGGAGTTGCCTAATTTTTTTTTTTACAGAAGACAGGCATGTCAAATATTTCCCACATTTTGTAATTGCAAATTGGAGAAAGGGACGTTACCATGAAAATGTTGCATTTTGAAGAAACGAATCCCTGAGTATTTTACTCAACAGGAATTTTTGGCATCCCCATTATCTGTGGTTAACTGTGCGCTTGAAAAGGTGGAGAACTTAGTTTTATATAAACTACAGTCGTACCTTGGTTCTCGAACAGAATCCGTTCCAGACTAAGGCACGGCTTCTGACTGGCTGCAGGAAGCTCCTGCAGCCAATCAGAAGCTGTGGTAGAAGCCGTGTCGGACATTCAGCTTCCAAAAAAAGCTCACAAACCGGAACACTTACTTCCAGGTTTGCGGCGTTCGGGAACCAAAACTTTCAAGTCACAAGGCGTTTGAGAACCAAGGTATGACTGTACTTCCATTTGGTAATGCATGCCTTGGTACTGCCATCGTTCTCTGCATGGGTTGCCCGTGAAAGTGGTTCAGAAACATCAGAGCCTAGTTGGAGAGGCCACTTTATTCTCTCATGATTATATTCCAATATATCCGTTGCCTCTTTGTTTCCAGGCCCAGCTGAAGAAACCGCTTTTGATCTTCAGAACATAGACTGTGCCTCCTTCAAAGAACACCACCTTCCATAAAATCCTACTTTGGTTTCTTAGATCTGCAAGAGAAACATAGGCCTCCTCCTTCTGAGATCCAGGTTGGTAAACTGTTCCTTCTCCTTGGTGGTGCTGAAGGCAGCCCTGTATCGGAAAGATATAAATGTTTGAAATATTATTATGTTTTTATATTCTGTGGGAAGCTGCCTAGAGTGGCTGGGGAAGCCCAGCCAGAAGGGCGAGGTGGTACAACAACAACAACAACAACAACAACAACAACAACAACAACAGACACTCTTCTTTTGAGAGTTTGTTGAAGAAAGGCAAACCCCTTTCCTCTGAGTGTTTTGAACAATATCAAAACTGGTTTACAATTTAAAGCATGCTGCTGTTCGATTTCATGCTTTTTAAAGGGGTTCTGTTGTTTAATTATTGTTTCGAATCCCTGCGATGGGGTGAGCTCCTGTTGCTCGGTCCCTGCTCCTGCCAACCTAGCAGTTTGAAAGCATGTCAAAGTGCAAGTAGATAAATAGGTACCGCTCTGGCGGGAAGGTACATGGCGTTTCCCTGCGCTGCTCTGGTTCGCCAGAAGCGGCTTTGTCATGCTGGCCACATGACCTGGAAGCTGTACGCCAGCTCCCTCGGCCAATAAAGCGAGATGAGTGCCGCAACCCCAGAGTCGGTCATGACTGGACCTAATGGTCAGGGGGTCCCTTTACCTTTATTGTTTAATTGCACAGTGTTTAAAAAAAAACCAATTGAGTTTGTTTAACCTGTTTGGGCTCTTACCAATGATACGTAAGTTACGAGAAGGAATAAGTGGAAATTTATTCCTGGGTCTGGAAAAAATGGGGCAAAAAGTTGAATATTTCATGACCACTAAGTTTTGTGGGGGAATGGTAACATTCCTTTTTGTCTGGCTGCTTATGCAGAAGCATAATTAAAGGTGAGAAATGTAGCAGCTGATTCTGTGCCCCCAAAAGGAACACGGTGGCATGTTTGACATGGCAGACCTGTAGAACATGATGTTACGAGGCATGCTACGCTGCAACCTGCGGCTATTGAAAAGGTTTGCCACAAGGTGCCAGTTAGATTAGATCGCTCACTTTTGTAATAGCTGTCAGCTGGCGGCGGCTGTTTTTTCCTATGGTTGAGCTCTAAGCTTAGGAAGGTCGCCTCTTGCAGAATCCCAGCTGTGCCAAGGACTATATAATAAACAGCTTCCTTATGGCACAGAATCTCATAGGTGTGATTGGCACAGGGTTTTAAAGCCCTTTCACGTAACCCAGCAGTGCATGCGGGCTTAAAAATGTGCAATGTTACGAAAGGCCTCTGTGTTTCTGGGAATGCAGGCATTTGACTGCCAGGGACAGATTCAAGGGTTTTCATTGTCTTGTGCATTTAGAAACAGCCTTGACAGTTTTTAACTTTATAATCCTGACACCAGCTCTATGAAGTAAGTCAGCTGAGACAAACAGTTGGTTCACATATGCATATGTTCAGTATCCACTGACTGCAGCATAAAGACATTGCATGTGTAAATGAGTTGTCACAGATGAATCTGCAAGAGATGAAGCCAGGGCCAGATTTAGGTTTGATGCACTGGCGTCGCAAGGGGGGGCGGAGGGGGCGGTACGCCCCGGGTTCCAGGTGAGGAGGGGGTGACAGTTGGGCTGGCCCCGCCCTGTGCGGGGCCCGCCTGCTGGCGCCGCCCCTGCTCCTCCCGCAGCACCCTTGCGAACTGCCGCGCCAAAAGCAGCAGCGGTGGGGCACACACACCCCCGAGCCGCCGCACGCGATCGGCGACTGGGGGGGTGCTGCCCCTGCTGCTTTTGGATTGGCGCTTCCCAAAGGCGCCGCGGGAGCAGCAGCGCCCCGGCGACGGAGTGCGCATGCGCGGCATTTCGCGCATGCACACTCCGTTGTGACGTTGCGTCGTGACGTCACGACGCAATGTCACGATGCCCCGCCCACAGGGGAAGCCTCCGTTCGCCACCCCGGGTGGCGAGGAGGCGTCCTCCGCCCCTGGTTTGATGAGGCCCTAAGCTACTGAAGGTAATGGGGCCCTTTATATGTCCAGCTGCCCTTTGTCAACAACAAATTGTCGCTGTTTTTCGTGTTGAATATATGCTATATGGTAATTTATGGACCTAAGAGGTATCTAAAACCATTTGCACATAACAAAATATATTATCAGTCAACAAGCCCTCTTTAATATGTATTTTATCAAAGTAATTGTTCAACTGAAATACAATTAAGAAAAAGTATATTAATAGTGAAATACAATTAAGAAGTAGTATATTTTGGGGGGACCCTAGAGAGTGGGCCCCTAAGCTATTCAGGTATCCCCAAACTCGGCCCTCCAGATGTTTTGGGACTACAACTCCCATCATCCCTAGCTAACAGGACCAGTGGTCAGGGATGATGGGAATTGTAGTCCCCAAACATCTGGAGGGCCAAGTTTGGGGATGCCTGCTATAGCTTGTTTAGCTTACACGTAAATCCGGCACTGGATAGAGCTCTTGTACCTCCCATAATTACTGAAGATGCAATAATTTGGGGTGGGATTAATTCACATAGGCATGTTCATCATCACGGCAACGTCAATTGATGGCTTGTGTGTCTGATTGAACCAAGGCTCTGTACACATTACCATTTATTCCAGTTCCAGTGCAGTATTCTGCTTCTCCCCCCCACCCCGATAATCTTTTGCCATTTCTGAGTCTTTATGGTTTTTCTGACCATTCTTCACTTCTTGTGGTATTATCCATGTTTCTGGTTTGGTTGTAAGTTGCTTTCAGTTGCCTTGGGCAAGGAAGAAAAAGACAGCTAAGAGATTTAATAAATAAAACAAATAATGAATTTAATTAATGGCTGACAGGTCACCCACTGGTTGATCATCCCTGGTCTATATATAGACAGGAGATGCAGCTGCCAGAAGATTGCTGTTCCACTCATGTCCTGCCTCTGGGCTTCCCATAGGCATCTGGTTGGCCACTGTGAGAACAGGATGCTGGAGTCACTGGGGCTTTGGTATGATCCAGGAGGATTATTCCTATGAAGTTGAACCTTGTTCCCATTCTCTCTCACACACACCTGTCTAGCTGTACTGCTTTGCCCTCCGGTTCCTTTCTGCAGAAGTGCCGCTTCGTTCCATGATTCAGCAAGGAATTAACAGCTCAGTCGAGTCCCAGCAAGGATGGAGATGAACTCTGACAGGTGACATCTGGAGCCAATAAAAAATGCAGCCTTTTATTCCGTTAAGTATTCACACCCTCCCTTCTCCCCCTTGCAGTTGTTTATCCGAACATGACAGAACAATCATCAGAGAGAAAGAGAGGGGGTGGGAGAGAAAATAAAACAAAGGCATTTAAAGTTTCCTTGTGTAAGTCCCCCTGGTAAAGCACCACATTCGTGGCTGACTTCAAAGGTGTAGTAGGGGAGGGGTAGAAGTCATTAGCAGTGCATGATGCTGCCTGGTGAAAGCGCAGCAAAGGGAAGGGAGCTCTGATTAATGTACTCCTTCTTGAAGGGTTATGGAAAGCAGATCTGGGAGACAGCTGGAAGATGGGCAGGGATGTAAGAGGGCTTAAATCTATGGCATGTGCACCCTCGAGCAAATCCCAAGTAGGGCTGGGAGATATCTGGTTTTAAGCTTCGTGATATATCACCAGCTAAACATTGTGATACACTGACATATCACAGTGTCTGAAATAAGGATGGAGCTATGTAGCAGCATTGGCTGGCTTCGCTGTTTTTCCCATATTGTGAATTTTGCATAGCGCACGCACGCACACACACGCGCGCGCGCGCACACACACACACACACACACACACATCATGATTCACAATATATTGCCAGGTCAAAAATTCTGAAACCAATATCATGATATGGACTTGAAACCGGTTTTGGACGATATATCACCCAGCCCTAATGCACATCATGATTCATGATATAGTGCCAGGTCAAAAACTATGAAACTGAAATTGGAAAAGAGAATTAGCACCAACAAAAAAGGAATGGCAGGATAGATTATTTGAATATCTCGAATTGGCAAAAATGACGGAGAAAATTAGGAGACAGCCTAACCAAAAGTTCCAAATGGAATGGGAAATTTATAGAGATTACTTTAAAAAAAAACAAAAAACCAGTGCCCCCAAATCAAAACCTGGATTTGCTTTAATTTTCGCAAACCATAATATGGAGTAGAAGTATAGTATGTGGAAAACAGCAGAAATGATGAAATGATAAAAGAAGCAGTTTAACAAATAGACAAAACAGACCCACTTTGAGGAAGACGGACGTCGGTCAGAGAATAAAAAAAAATGGGAATAAAGAATATGGTGACATGTGTAAGAATTTATGGATTTATGGTTTATGTTTCTTGTTGTTGTCATTTTATTATTTTTGTTACTTTATTGTATGTGGTATGTGTTTTGTTTATCAAGTAAGAACACTAACAAAAAGCTTGGAGGCTGAAACAATGAAACTGATATCACGATATGGACTTCAAACTGGTTTTGGACGATATATCGATATACAGTATTGATATATCGTCCAGCCCTAATCCCAATGTCAGATTCACATAGGATGTCCACCAGTGTGCATCCCTCTGGCTTCTGATGTTTTCCATGGCAAATGCTGGACCAATTTCTGCCTCCAGACTGCACAGCAGATGGATGTAATCGAAGTCAGTACAGCGGATACTGTCTTGCACGATGGTAGGGGTTGTACAGGATTCTTCTACGCTAGGCTGTTCCCTGTAAACTCCTCCAAGAGCAGACTATCAGCATTCTAAATAATAAATGCTATTAAGCTGCTTTAGAGTGGCATCTACTTGCTTCTCCAAAGTCTCAAGCAGAGAATTTCATGCCCTGCCACTTGACATTCAGTTATCTGGCAATGCTAGGGATATTTGGTTTATGCTGCTGTGTTCTCTCCATTTCTGCAACCAGGGAGATGTTATAGGAGTGCAGTGCTTAACCAGGTTTGGATTCCCTGGGAATACCAGCGGCATTATGTAATACTTGCAGTTCTTTACAAATATAGAGGTTGAGCATAATGATAGAGGTACACAACTTAACCACGCCATTCGGCAGCCAAAGCCAACTGCTGCTTCTCCATCAGATCGCCAGGAAGTTTATTAGCATGTTAAGATGCTTTCAGAACCCAAACATCTCTCTCTCTCTTTCCATACCTTTTATAAGCTCTATCTCAACCTGCAGTTTGCCCCCTTTCCTTCGCAGATATCCAAGGTACATCCATCTTAGCTGGGGGTAGAGGAGAAAGATGTGTCTTTTACCAAAATGGTCCTCACCTTCCAAAGGTGTTCCTGAGCTATCAGCTAGTCGCTGTCGGCCGTTATTTGTATCCCTCTTAGGACAATACTTCTATTCAGCCAAGAAAAATGGCACAAAACAGTGTGCATGCTTTCAAACTCTCCAGGACTCTTAATCAGGCTGCATTATAAAGACAGCAAGGAAGAAATGGCTGGGAAGAAAGAAAAAGATTGGATGGTGATGAAGCTGTATGCTGTCATCTAGTAAGAGTCTTAAGTAAGTGTGGGTGTTCTCGGTGTTCATGTGAGGCTCTGTTAGGTACTCTGCAGGTTTCAGTTGCACCAAGGAGAAGCACCCAGGCTTTGATACCTCATTTCTGGAAAGACAAAAAAAAAAAAAAAACAAAAAACCCAAAATCCAGGTTTCACGTCTTCATTCTTAGTTGAAACACACGGATTCCTTGGTAGTTGAAAAGCAGAGATTAATTTTAGATGATGTGCTTTTAGAAGCCAAACAGGGTGTGTTCTTCCTGTAGGAAGTTGTAGTCAAACATAACTATGCATAAGTGCTAGTTAGTGCATGAAGGGGTTAAGGCCACAGAGTTCTGTTCCTAGACTCAGCTCGCGGCACTACCCACGCCAGTGCTGGAGGGGCGTTACAAAAAAATCCCATACGCCCAAAGGCTCTGTGTATGCCCACTAGGGGAAATAGGAAGCCCTGAGCACCTGTTCTTCAGATGCCCCCTATATGAGGAAGCTCGAAGGGAGTTCTTGGATCCCATACTGGTGAGGTTAGCAAGCCTCCCGGAGAAGCAATTATACAACCTGCTCTTGCTAGGCAAAGACCAGACGATAACCAGGACGGTCGCCAGATTCTGTGCCCAAATTTGCAGACACTGACTTTCTTCCTAGCCCGTCTATATTTTTTTCCACAATGGAACCCCGAGCGAGCTAGGCTCAGCTTTCTGTAGCCACTATTTTAAGAGTTGAACTTTTAACATTGATATGTAATTAATAATTCTCTTTTAAATCTTGTTCAATGCGTTTAACATATGTTACGTTCCCGGAAACTGTTTCATCAATGGGAGCCGTTTTATCTATTTTTTTATTCTCACTTTATTTTACTTTTAAGTGCTGGTCCTCGACCGTAATAAAATTTATTATTATTATTACAACCTAGACTCAGCTGTGTCACACCCCTTCTCCTTCGTGAGGGAGGAAGTGAAACTTTTTCTTCCTGTACCTCGCTTACTTCATGCCATGTAACGAACAAGGACGGAAATGTCTGAACTTGCTGCAATTTCAGATAACATGTTTGAAACTATATTTTGCACCCTGGGTTCTCTCTGCTGCTGCATGGAACAATACATGAATCAGACCTTTGGATTTAGCAAGTAGAGCTTTTAAGCTTAAGAGTATGTGGTCTGTTCATTGCTAGAGGAGTAGAGAGAAGGGGGAAGTGTTTTAAGGCAGACTAAATGGGATAGGCAAAAGGCTTTAACAACCTAGGTACATACCATGCTATACTGCTGCTTAACTCTGAGAGTGTGCACTATTTTGTGACACTTTTTTTGTTGGCCCCATAAAAGTAATACAGATTTTGGTGTTTTGTTTTTTTATTGGCCAGCACTGCTACCTTTAACTTTTTGTACAATGTGGCATTTCCCTGTACTTCTCTAGCAAAGGAGATGCTTGCTAATTTTGCCAGGGTCCTTAATGTTGTCTCCAACCTTACCTCAAGTTTTTTTCCTTGTGCCATCAAACTCTTGAATTCGTAGTTGTGTGCAGAAGGGAGGTCAGTTGGTGGTATGGGGTTCCTTTGTTGTGCTGTTGTATTGTGAGGGGAATAGTGTTTGTAAGAGGTACGTTTTTCTTTACATTGCAATGTAGTCGAAGCAAAATTCCAAGTATGATTGATACTTGGCCAATAAATTATTCCTTCCTTCCTTCCTTCCTTCCTTCCTTCCTTCCTTCCTTCCTTCCTTCCTTCAACCCTCTTTTGTCCAATCCTTAATCTTGAAACATTATACAGTACATTTATCAATAGATCTAAATCCTACCCTTCAAACCTTCAGGATAGCTTTCACAACTTCCCAACATCCTAAATTGAACCTGGGACCTTTTTGCACAAACAAAATGCATACTCTGTCCCTGAGCTCTGGCCCTCTTAAGGTCTTCTGAGGTACAGATTCCTCTTCCCAGTATGCCACAGTCCTGCAGGATTTGAGTTCAACCTAGCAAGAATGTGAGTCTTAAAGCAGTGAGTCACACCACTGAATAATTAAAAATCTCTCTCAAGGCCTGCCACACATTTCTCTGTCCCGCCAGCTGAGCTTTCAAAGGCAGAAGTTCCATGTTAACTGTGCTCTCTGGTCTCTGGATGAGAGTCCACTCTTAGTTATCCTACTGATTTGTCACACACACACACACACACACACACACACACACACACACCCCACACCTACCAGTGGATCAGCTTCTAGCTGCGGTGAAATTCACAACCTTGCCCAAGCTACGAGAATAATAATGATTCCAGAACTGTGCTCGTCCATAAATATTAAATGTTTTTCAAACTGCAAGTTCTGACCTCTCTGAGAGGAGATGCCATAATGATGGCACTCTTTGCAACGTTACCTGTATTGCTCAAAATACAGTGGATGTGAAAACACCAACTCAGGTTGACCTTCCATGATTTATGAAAGAAGTTTCCACTTGCGTTGAGTCAGGCAAGCCCATCCAGGATTAATAATGTACCTGGAGAAATTCCGTGTCTTTTCCATGATAAAATATATCCTGGGATTTTGAAAGGAGGGGTGGAAGTCGTCTTGGGATAGGAGGGGTTTAGGGATCATAGGCAGGAATGTGTACCTGGACTCATGTGTGCATGACCAGCACTCAATGCTGGTGGCGCTGTGGTCTAAACCAGTGTTTCCCAACCTTGGGCCTCCAGCTGATTTTGGACTACAACTCCCATCATCCCTAGCTAGCGAGACCAGTGGTCAAGGATGATGGGAACTGTAGTCCAAAAACAGCTGGAGGCCCAAGGTTGGGAAACACTGCTCTAAACCACTGAGCTTCTTGGGCCTGCCGATCAGAAGGTCGGCGGTTCGAATCCCAGTGACAGGGTGCTCTGTCCCAGCTCCTGCCAACCTAGAAGTTCGAAAGCACACCAGTGCAAGTAGATAAATAGGTACCGCTGTGGCAGGAAGGTTAACAGCGTTTCCGTGCGCTCTGGTTTCTGTCACGGTGTTCCATTGCCCCAGAAGCGGTTTAGTCATGCTGGCCACATGACCTGAAAAGCTGTCTGTGGATAAACGCCGGCTCCCTTGGCCTGAAAGCGAGATGAGCGCCACAACCCCTTAGTCACCTTTGACTGGACTTAACTGTCCAGGGGTCCTTTACCTTTTTTACCTTTTTATGGGGAAAAACTGGTTTGTGTATCCATCAAATGGACCTCCCTTGAAACTCCAGTGAAGGTCATAATAAACTAGGAAAGTTATTAGGAAGTCTAGTTAATTCGTAAGCTAATCTTGCCCTCCCCCCTTCCACCACCCTGCTGCCATTCACCCACCTCAATCATTACACACACATGTGTGTGTATCTACAGCATCCCACATGTTTTGTACAGGGCCAATCCAGTGGAGTCACTAACTGGCAAGCTTAAATTACATCACAAGGTCTGAATATGTTGCAGGAAGGGACTGCTTCACAATTTAAACAGGATTTTGGGCAATACAGAGAGGCTGATTTGAAGGCTGAAAAGCAAGCCTTAATTAACTTATTGAAAAGGAGGGTAAGAAGTGGCTTGATTAAGGTTTGTAAAGTAGCACCTCCGTGGGGAGAAAGTATTGGGCACTAAAGGGCTCTTTATTCTAGCAGTGAAAAGCATAATTGGAACAAATGTCTGGAATTTAAAGTGGAAAGGATTCAAATTAGAAACAAGACACATTCTTCTCTCTCTCTCTCTCTCTCTCTCTCTCTCTCTCTCTCTCTCTCTCTCTTAAAAATGAGAAGATGATTAACTATTGGAAGAGACTTGCCAAAGGAGAGAAAGATGGTGGGTTTTCCTTGAGTTTCTGTCTTTAGATTAGGAACAGATACCCTTCGACAGATATGCTTCAGTAACCAAAGTATCAAAAGTTTAGTTAATTATAATTCAGGGAGCTTGTCAATCTCAGGAGGCCTTCCTGGCCTTAAACTTTCTTAATTATAGCAGCATACTGGAATTGCTGCCCCAGTTGGACTGGTGTCAGCTTTCAATGTAAAGTGGGGATGGGCGGGGGGGGGGGGAAGGCAGCCTAAATTTAATCACCAACATGACCTTCAAGACATAACATGGGGTAGCATCATAATGCGTTATAATGTAAGAATTGATTGTCTTTGTGGGTTTTGCTGCTAATAAATGTGTTCCTACTGTGAACATATAGGCTATGGTTTTCCTCTGTTTAAAAATGGTAACGGGAGAACAATTAGAAGAACGGGAATAGCTAAAATGCTTACTTTTCCTTATTATTTCTCCCCAAGCAGTCAGTGCTGCTGGATCTTCGACACACCTATGCAGAGGTGGTTTTAGGGTTAGGGGACCAGTGCGGCCACATTGGAACTCGGGGGGACGACGACGACAGGAATTGCTTGTTGCAAAGCCCCTCACTTGCCTACCAGGAAGACGTTAGCTAAGGATATTATTTCAACCCCAGACTTTCTAGTAGTTAGCTAGCTCTTCTAGCTCCAATAGGACAGCACTTTCCCAGAGCTCCCCAGGACTCAACACACTTCTGCTTTGCTTTAAAAACAGGGGTAATTGTATATCCCTTCTCTACTTCTAGGGTAGGCTTATAGCAAAATTGCCATGCCCACACTTCTGTTGGCCTTTTAAAATAGTTAGGGAACCTTTTAAGGTGTGTATGCATTGTAGGATTTGCTACCTGTATAGATTGTAACTTTGCAGTCTGAAACAGCGTTTATATGTATTCTGTTGCTCCTATTTCATACAATAAAGCAAGTTTTCTTTAGTCCTCTGTGAGAGCTTCTTGTGGGTATAAGATTAAGAGTCAACACATATACATAACAAGCACATGTCATCACTCCAGCAAAATATCCCAAACTTCTCAGCAGTGTGTATATGACTGTCCATCCCATATGCATATAGTACAAAAACGGATCAGATCCCAAACAGCTTTTATGAAATGTCTTAGTTAACCACAAGGGTTAACTTCCTTCCTTCCTTCCTTCCTTCCTTCCTTCCTTCCTTCCTTCCTTCCTTCCTTCCTTCCATAACGGATGATAACGCATTTATCTGTTGTGATTTTACTGCACTGTGCTGCATTTTTAAAGGAAAGGCAACATATTCATTAGAACAAATTAGAAAGCTAGCAAATGCTCCTCCTTCTTCATTCCTACCTATGCTCCATCTTTCCTCATCCTCTTAAGAGTTTGGATTTGATATCCCGCTTTATCACTACCCGAAGGAGTCTCAAAGCGGCTCACATTCTCCTTCCCCTTCCTCCCCCACAACAAACACTCTGTGAGGTGAGTGGGGCTGAGAGACTTCAGAGAAGTGTGACTAGCCCAAGGTCACCCAGCAGCTGCATGTGGAGGAGCGGAGACGCGAACCCGGTTCACCAGATTACGAGTCTACCGCTCTTAACCACTACACCACACTGGCTCTCTTAAGTCTCTTAAGTCTCACTTCCAGTTTTCATCAGATTTTTCTGAATCGGGTTGTGTGGTCGGGGGGGGAAATCCAAACAGTAAAAGCATTAGTAATGATCAGGGGGGACTGCAAGCAAAGTGTTATGCCTGGCATGATTCCCCACAAGTGCAGAAAAAGGACAGAAAGTGGATACTGGGCATTGTGGTTATTTTTTAAAACCAGTAGGTTTTTAGCCCTCATGGTTATAACTGTATGTTTTAAAGTGTGTGGTGGATGCCTGGTGAAACGTCATATGCCACTCCAGAAAACTTGAAATCCTGCAACCTCTTACATGAAAGAAAGTCCTATTGTGGTCAGTGGACTTTACTTCTAAGCATCTATGATTGCATACCCTCTAACATTTCTCCGATGAAAATAGGGATGTCCTATTTAATAATAATAATAATAATATGCCGCCCATCTGACTAGGTTGCCCCAGCCACTCTGGGCGGCTTCCAACATATATAAAAACATAATAAAACATTAAACATTTTTTTAAAAAATTCCCTATACAGGGCTGCCTTCAGATGTCTTCTCAAGGTCGTATAGTTACTTATCTCCTTGGCTCAGGGGTCGCATAACTCCAACATTTCTCTGATGAAAATAGGGACATTCTAAGGAAAAGCAGGACATACTGGGATCAAATCAGAAACCAGGATGGCTTCTGTAAATACGGGACTGTCCCTGGAAAATAGGGACACTTGGAGGGTCTGTGGTTGTGCTTTATGACTTCCAGTGGGCAGGATTTTAGTGACCCACATAGCCCTTCCTTGGCCTATTTTGTAATTAGCAGAAACAGAGCAGATGAGTAGATTGTGCAGGAAATGAGCAGATTTCTTTAATTTGCATAGTATATTAAGGGCATAGGATCCATTTCTCCTCCTCCTTGTTTTAGTGTGTGGTCTTAATTACCTTGATACGAAATTTTAATTCTTAAGATTTCAGCAGGACTCCCATGTACATGTTAAAATGCAAGTTGGCAACTATTGCCAGTTTGCATTTACCACATTAACATCACATGTCACAAATGCTTTGCTGCAGACACACTCCCAATTTACAACACATATTGCACTCCCTGGAAAACTCGAACTGTCTCTTCTTCCTGGAGATCATTCCATCCTTTCTCTCATTACAGGGCGTTTTCTTCTTCCTTAAAAATATAAATTATGCTGGATTTGCATGAATTGACTTTTGCACTCAAATTGGACTCTTTCTGGCAAAAGCTAAACCTGCCACTTAGCCATTCCATTTAAAGGTTCTCCCCTTTGCAAATAATTGCCTTGTCCAGCTGAGGACAAGAGACTCTGTAGCTAGAAGTCAAGAACAGGTCTTTTCCTTGCTTAAGGAGTATCATCTGACTCTGCCTTGCCTTGCCTTGCCTATCAGTGCAAGGTGGCTCTCTCAGGTAATGTGACTGATATGCTGCCATTCTCACATATGCTGCACCACTATGGGCTCCCCTGACCAACTTTGCCCAAGCTTGAGACTCTCCAAAGCCAATTTTTAAGACGTCTTTTGAAACTCCCCTCATGTGTGAGTAATGCGGCTATACGACTGGAACTGAAGACCGCATCACTAGAGATTCTGCTGTGGAAACGGGTTTTTAATTATTGGTTAACTCTTTGGCATAGATTGCCAAACTATTATTTAGCTCAATGTCTATGGCGGGATAATTTCATCAATCCTTGGGCCAGCAAGATCCATGCCAAACTCTTGCTTTTTGGAATCTCCCCACTAGATCTTTTAAAGTCTGACCTTACCATAGCTAAAAAATTCATCAACCAGAGACTAGATGATAATGGACTGCAATGTGATCTTATGTTGGGAGGCGGGGTATGTTCACCCCGGTACATGGGAGTTTCTACTACTCAGCAAGTACCAACTTATTTAACATCCCTCTCAAATGCTAGCCATCGCTTTGCGTTTATCAAAGCGAGGTTTAACGTTTTTCCCTCTAGGGTCCTTTTCCATAGATTCTCCAAGGGCCAAGTCTCTGAGTTATGTTTTTGCGACAACAAGGCGATAGAATCCCTTCAGCATATAGTTTTTAGTTGCCCCTTGTATAGTGCTGCCCGGACAAACCTTCTGAGACCATTAGTCCAAAAAGTCTCTGGTCTTCCAGTGGAGACCCGCCTCACCCTATTACTACAAGATACTGATTCGACTGTATCCTTGCAAGTGGCAAGATTTTTAACCTCTGTGTTGTCTTATAAGAGGCGAAATGGAATGCTACAAGAATTTTGAAAGTTTTTATATGTTTTATATGTATATATTACTGGTTGTATCTACCCAATACTGGCTGTGTCTATTTTGTATGTGCATATGAGCTTAAAGCTGCAATAAACCTGATTGATTGACTGATATCCCAACATGCCTTTCCTTTGACCGGAGCTCAAAAGTGAAGTGTCAGCTGCATCCTCACTTGCCATCCTTTGGGTCACGAGCTCAAGACTCGCTATAGGTTCAAGCTCTGCCATGAGCCCAACAGATTTTGAGGCTGCAATTGTGAAATGCCAGTGTTCCCTTCCGTTCTTTTTTTTAAAAAAATGATTTGTAGAGAAAATCCTGAGCCTGTACATCTCTAATAAGGAAAGCCCTCTAACAAGAGACTTGTAAAGTTTAAGTACTGGAGAGACGCAGTGTCACAGACACAGCCAAAGGCGCAATTAAAACAGCAGGAACTCCAAGAGAAACAGATCCTTGAAGAGATCTGAAGACATTGCCGGGGACGCAAGTATCCTGCAAAGCAGCCATTTGCGTAAAACCCTTTTCCGACTGACCTGACCAATTTACTACTAAAGCAACAGCAGATGGCACTAGGCAGATGGCTTGGTTATTCCAAAGCCTCTCCAGAGAAAGAAGGTGGCACTTCGCTATAAGTTTACATTATTTTGACAGCAGCCCTGGACTATAGGAGTGAACGGGATCTGAGCAAATGTGATATTTACAAGCGCTTCTGAAAAGGATGGCTAAAGACCTTCCATCCTGCTTTATTTTGTGCTGACAGCTGCGACAAAGCTACAGTGTTACTTATTTATACTGGTAGCTGATGCTACGGCAAAGCTCAGGTCAGGAGGCATTATATTTATGAAAGGCAACCCCAACATCATTCTTGCACTTAGCAGCCACTGTGGTCTTTAAAGCATGAGAGCTCTAATACACAAGTTGCTGGGGATCACAAATGGGGAGAGTGTTGTTGCGCTGAGGTCCTGCTTGCAGATTTCCCATAGACATCTAGTTGGGCAGACCCAACTATGCTGACCCTTCCAATGCTGTTAACCCCATTGGAGGTGATGAGTGGGCAGGAAGGAGCTGTGTTTTTAGCCTCAGGGATACAGTGTCAGGCCTTTAAATGTTGCAACACAGCTGTGGCATGAAACTGCATTACTCTAGTACCATCTAAAGGGTGTCCTGCTCCAACTAATAACTGATTAAATCAGATCTGTGCAACTTCAGACTCAGAAGCCATTATTGTGGCCTCCCCACACAGCCTCCCTGTTCTAGGCAAGTTTTGTAAAACTCCTGGTGGGCTCCCATTTATGGATAGGAGGCTTGGTGGACCACCTGTTGAACAGGCTTAATTCAGTACCAAGAAAAGAAGTAGGCCTGATGTTAGCAGGTGGATCATCAGGCAGATGTCAAGAAGAAGAGGAGTTTGGATTTGATATCCCACTCTATCACTACCCTAAGGAGTCTCAAAGCGGCTAACATTCTCCTTTCCCTTCCTCCCCCACAACAAACACTCTGTGAGGTGAGTGGGGCTGAGAGACTTCAGAGAAGTGTGACTAGCCCAAGGTTACCCAGCAGCTGCATGTGGAGGAGAGGAGACGCGAACCCGGTTCACCAGATTACGAGTCCACCGCTCTTAACCACTACACCACACTGGCTCTCCAGTGTGTCAAGGGGCTCATCTCCTCTAACTCCTTTTCTTCCACTCCAGGCAGCTGAAGGTTTACTTGGAGGGAAATCCTGCTGACTGCAAAGGAGCTTACTCCAATGTACGTAGAGGGTTTCAGTCTTTGAGCAATGTGTTCAGCTTCTGAATTTCACCAAGCATGAGCCATACACTTTTACGCATATTGCCTTGGAGTCTACAATATCCCGGGGTGACACTGCCAGGAAACTCTTTGGATGCATAAAGGGAATGTGTCTCCAGCATCAGCATAGAAATATTTTGGGATGGTTCTTCAAGGTTCTGATGAAGCCACATCTGGAATATTGTATTTTGGTTACAGTCATTATTACCTTTCTTTAAGACTGACTCAAAGTGTGCTTGTCTTTCTGGACTTTTCCCAGCTATGTTCTGGCTTTGTATATTGTGCCTGTGTCTCTTCCAGGATTTTTCCTGTTCCTCATTTTTGATATGTGGGTTCAGTGGTGGTAGTGTTGATAATTTTAGATTTCTTGGACACTCTTTCCCATGAGGTCCCAGGACATATTACAACCATTTTAAAATACACTGTTAAATTTAGTTAGATTGGATTGTAAGCCTGTGGACAAAGTATATTGATTTTTTAAAAATGGTATGGGGTGGGTTTTTTTTTTGTAATGTTATAACTTCTGACAACAACCAGAATGGAAAATGAATCTAAACTGAAATGACTACTTTGCCCCTGAGAGCAAAATTCACTGCACAGTGCAGACATGGAACATCCTTCCCAGTTCACTACCACAAAAGATATTTTCCACAATACAATACTTAGCTGCTTTCATTTGCTCAAAAAGAGTTTCAGAGATCAGAGCAGGGCAACACAGTGAAAAGGGAAAGTTGATTTGCTTTAAAAAGACCCCCTGTGTGTACAAGCACCAACAGCTCTAAAGCTGAAACAAATTTAGGTGGGAAGTCAAAATGAGGTTTTTGGCTATGAGGATCTGGCACAGTCTAGAAGGAACAGCTGTAGGAGCAATGGACCTAAGTAGGTGCAATCCTGCCTGTTGCTTCTTGGTCATGCTGGAGTGCAAGGAAATGTTGGGAACTGGCTACGCATTGCACATGCTGCTTTGCTAGTATAGCAGCTATTAGGGTTGACCTTACCCTGACACAGGGAATAGGATAACACAGATGATCCCTCTAATAGCAATTTTAACGGCACTGTTCATTGATGAGCTGCCACTAACGTTGGGCATCAGGATTATTTACAGCTCAATGTTAATGAAGTTTACATCCCATTGATTTCAAGTAAGTGTGTGGAGGACTGCTTCCTTTGGTACCTTCCATCAGTCTTATCTTTGCCTAACAATATGCACTAATCCCTTGCACCCACATGCTCTCAGCTTTCTGCTGAGATATTATCCTTGTGTTGGAATACAGACTTGTTTTACTCAGCAGACTAATCTGATATCCTTTTTATAAAAAAGCATTGTGTGTGTGTGTGTGTGTGTGTGTGTTTTGCCCCATAGGCCAGGGCAACACAGTGCATATCCTCTTGGAATTTCATCACACAAATTTGATCTAGCTTGCGCCACTTGGGAAATCGCTTCTTAAATGGAAAAGGCAAGCATAAATACAAGTATTTCGAGATTAGCAAGGAACTGGTTGTCGGCGCTTAAGGGTGAACTTTCAAGTTGAAACTAAATAAATAATGGTGTTCCTCACGGATAAACGTTGCAATATATTTAATTCAATATTTTCATTAGCAGTCTAGGCAAACTGATGGGGGAAAGGCAATGCTTAAAAAATTGTGCGTGGCAGCATTGCAGGTAAAGGAAAGGATTAGGGGGTTTATCCTGGATGAATGGAATAGTTCATGTTCCAAAATAGAAGTGGCATATAGCGTAATAGCTCAACACATATTGCCAGATACACACACGGAAACCAAAAATAGATAACTTTAAGACTATGTGGCCCATTCATACACATCGAGGGATGCTTCCAACCTTCAGCATTTTATAATAATCAAATAATAATAATAATCATTATCATTATCATTATTATTTATTATTTGTACCCCGCCCATCTGGCTGGGTTTCCCCAGCCACTCTGGGCAGCTTCCAACAAAAATAAAAAATACATTAAAATGTCACATATTAAAAGTTGAATAGATGGGACTTCTTTTTGGATGGGGCTAGTAAATATACAGTCGTACCTTGGATCCCAAACACCTTGCGAGTCAAACATTTTGGCTCCCAAATGCTGCAAACCCGGAAGTGGTTGTTCTGGTTTGTGAACGTTCTTTGGAACCCGAATGTCCGACGCGGCTTATGAGGCTTCCAATTGGTTTCTGAATGTTTTGGAAGTCGAACGGACTTCCGGAATGGATTCTGTTCGACTTCCAAGGTACCACTGTATTGGCTAAGCTTATCAGCTGTTTTCTCCTTACTGAGTATTGGCTGGCAAGCTTGTGGTCTCCATTTTCTAAGGCAGCACGACGGCTGGTGCCTATAAAGCCAGGTGTTGAATATTCTCCATGCCCTGTAGACATGTAAACGGAATCAGTGTTGCCAAGAACATATTAGGAAACAATGGTGGCTGGCGAATCAGGAGGTGGCTATGAGAACAGCAGTTGGTTCTTAAGCTGGGAACTGCACCAGTAAGTTAAATGGAGGACAGGGAGAAAAGCATAGATAGTGTTTTGGTGAACACAAGAATCTGCAGTATACTCATACAGCCCACTGTTCCTTCCAACTCAACTCAACTCATTTTATTTCGGCTTTAAGCCCATAGACATAACAACCAAAAACAGAAACAGCACAGTCTGGTTTACAATTGCTAACAGTAAAATAGATTAAAAGGGATACTCAATTGAATAAAATATGATAAAAATTAAAGTAAAATTTCAAGCTGTATATAACAATCCATTGCGTTTCTTAAGTGTCAGAACTGATGTCAGAAATTTTGCCATATGTAGGGTTATAATCGAGTCTGAATCTTGCAACAGAAGAGCAAGGTAAGACTCTTCCAAATACCCTGGTAATTTTTGAGTTAATGGAAGTAATAGAGTCTTTCGGGCGGCAGAATACAAGGGGCAGACAAACACTATGTGATGAAGAGATTCAATCGAACGGTTATCACAGGCACATAAGACCGAGACTTGGCCCCTAGAAAATCTATGAAAAAGGACGTTTGAGGGGAATACATTAAACCATGCTTTAATAAAAGCGAAACGATGACTAGCAACAGAAAGAGTTGATAGATAGGCTGGTACTTGAAGTGGGGGTACAATGCCCAGGGATCTCGGTGAGCATGTCCCCCCCCCCGCCCAGCATAACATTGCGTTGCAACACCAACTCAATATTATCCACACTGTCTGGCGGCAACTCTTCTAAGATTTCAGACTGAGGTCTTTCTAGTCCTACTTGGCCAGGAATTTGGGACCTTTGGCATGCAAAGCATGTGATCTACTGCAGAGCCAAGGCTAGAGAGCTCATATAACATAGTTGCTAGAGATACTAGGAGGAAATGATAACACCAGACTAGAATAATGATGGGTACGTGTGGAGAGATTACGTATGTGGCAGTAATTCATGGATGCTCCATCATTCTAACCAGGAAACCAATCCACCTGGGAGCTGGATGTGAGGGTTTGTACTTGGTGCTTGGGTTGAAGAAACAGGACGGGGCTCTTGTCAGTGTACCATCCAAAACAATTTCCAAACAATCTCCCAGACTAAGTGTTGGAACGTATTGGCTGCGCTGGGCTTCTGAACCAACTTGGAAATCACCAGGCAGCTGCGTTCTCCCCCACAAGCGACCCTCGGGATGATTCATCACTCTTCTGTCCCAATGCGCTTCTGCCACATATATCCGAAGATATAGGCACACAATACGATAGCAGAGTCCAAGCAGAAGCTAGGCATTTGAGGTGTGGAATCTAAGCTACTTTATTATATACAAGTGTTACAGAACAAAGGAAAATGGCTCCTCCCTCCTCCTTCTTCTCCGAGAGAGAGCAGACTAAAAGCAATAGTACAACATAACAGAACAGTGTAACTGAACTTCCGTTCTCATGACTCCAACAGTATGGAATGTCAACACTGATATGTGATGAAAACAATCACACCTCCAGCAACGGGGGAATGAAATCCCAACACTAAGATGACGGAGGCAGTTTCTGGTGTGGTGTTGGAGAACCCCAGGACTTTAGACTTGAGAAACGTTGATGCCCATGGCGGTTCCACCTTGTTTAGGCCCGTCCAGAACGTCATGGCATGGCAGCCTCTCCACATCATGCACCCAGTGGGCATACATCATATCCTTGATATGGATTGGCTATGTTGCTGCATGTCTAGTGAGTGGTGTATTTGTGGGGAGTGTGCTCTTAGCCTGTGTGCACATAGACACACACACACACACACACACACACACACACACACACACACACAACTTGGCTACACCCACCCCTGGCATGTGGCCCTCAGGGAGGTAGCTGACCACCATTATGGTCCTGAGCTTGAAAAAGATGAGCATCCCCTCCTCTCTTGAGACCGATCTATAGGATGTTCTACAATTCAACTTCCCTTCGCATATAATGAACAGGTATGCCAACACAGACAATATCCTAATGCCAACAGGCATAATAAACCATTTTCCATCCAGTTTTGCTGGCCTGGAAAGTATTTTATGGGAGGAGAAGAGGTTTAATGACGAACATCTGCATCTTCCTTTGGTGCAGATGTGGAACTTGTAGTTTTAAACTCTTGGCTACCCACAAGGACATTAGTAAGGAAGCATCTCCTGGCATTGAAATGTGATTCTCCACCCCCATGTGCTATTCTTTTTGTAGTAAAGCTCTCCAAGTCAAAACAAATTGTGCCATCTACTGGAGAAACAACAGTGGTTACACATATCACTTTAGTTCTGTGCACCAAGCATTATATTGAGCATACGCGGCAAGTTTGCCATAAGGATCAGATTAAATATTTCCATATCAACAGAACCCTAAGAATGGGTAAGAGGGAGAACACACAGATATCCTACAAAGCAGATGTGGCAGCCGCTGAGTAGCTAAGGTCAGAAGGGTAATTTTTATCAGCATCCCATGAATATTGGCCAAACCTGCCCTTCTGTTCCTCCATTGGTTTGCCAAGACAGTACCCATTCTATTCTTTCTTCTTATCACTTACGCTCCAACATGCCAGAGGTTACAGTAGGGACACTGGTATGCTTATAACACCCCTCCTCTCACATGGACTATCACTGACCAAGTGTGCTCACCCCATTGCCATTGCACATTGCTGACAGCGATTCTTTAGCCCCTGTGCGCAGCATTCATTTAACCTAGCCTATTTATTTAATTGCTATTCCAACCTTGCTCTCAAAAGAGCCTAATGTGGCATGAGACCACACAGGTATTTTGCTGGAGACCCAGAAGTCCAAAGAAATCTGAGGTATACGAGATGCATGCTGTCGAGATCTAAAAATGCATCCTCAAAAATAGAGACAGCGATTTACCCTGAACACTAGAAAACAGAGCTGGACCATCAAGAAGGCTGATCGCCGAAGAATTGATGCTTTTGAATTATGGTGCTGGAGGAGACTCTTGAGAGTCCCATGGACTGCAAGAAGATCAAACCTATCCATTCTGAAGGAAATCAGCCCGGAGTGCTCACTGGAAGGACAGGCCCTATAGCTGAGGCTCCAATACTTTGGCCACCTCATGAGAAGAGAAGACTCCCTGAAAAAAAACCCTGATGTTGGGAAAGATTGAGGGCACAAGGAGAAGGGGACGACAGAGGATGAGATGGTTGGACAGTGTTCTCAAAGCTACCAACATGAGTCTGACCAAACTGCGAGAGGCAATGGAAGACAGGAGTGCCTGGCGTGCTCTGGTCCATGGGGTCACAAAGAGTCAGACACAACTAAACGACTAAACAACAACAACTAGAAAACAGGAAACTGCATGGTAAATAAGGGCAACTTGAGTTATTACAAACTGAAATTTGTTCTTTTTAAAAGTGTTTTCCACGGATGCCACGAACCAGTCTGTGCTGATATTCTCGTTAAATTGGCTGGATGCTGTCAGGCTCCTTCAAGTACCTTTTCAGGGGAAGCCTTTGATAGTGATCTGTAATGTTAACAAACAGAATGCCCGGTGGCTTCATGGGTTTCTAAGATAGCCTCTTCTCCATTTCCTACAGTCTCTTCAGGTGGTTAGGCAGACTGGAAAGAGGCTGGCAGTGTGCAGACAGCACTAAGATAATTGGCAAGACATTTTGAACCCCGCTCCCCCCCCCCACCTATTTTTTTAAGCAGCAGGAGCAGGCTTCTGTGCTACGTACTTTGCTCAATTGGCCTTGATCATTGCTGCTCCTGGCTATTGCTTGCAACCTGAGCTTACCCTGGCTTGAGTAACCCTACTCCCTGCAACTTTGTTTTGAGATATCCTACCTCTTGATCAAAAAAGGGACCAGGTGGCGCTGTGGGTTAAACCACAGGCTTGCTGATCAGAAGGTCAGCGGTTCAAATCCCTGCGACGGGGTGAGCTCCCGTTGTTCGTTCCCAGCTCCTGCCCACCTAGCAGTTCGAAAGCACGTTAAAGTGCAAGTAGATAAATAGGGACCGCTCCAGCGGGAAGGTAAACGGCGTTTCCGTGCGCTGCTCTGGTTCGCCAGAAGCAGCTTTGTCATGCTGGCCACATGACCCGGAGGCTGTCTTCGGACAAACGCCGGCTCCCTCGGCCTATAGAGCGAGATGAGCATGCAACCCCAGAGTCGGACATGACTGGACCTGATGGTCAGGGGTCCCTTTACCTTTACCTTTACCTCTCGATCGGTCAGAGGGCTTCTTTCCAGCATTAGGTCTATTCAATGGATTCTAGCTGCAAGCTAAGCTTCCATCTCAGCTCTCTCTCTCTCTCTCCCTCTCTCTCTCTCTCCCAAATCCCAGCTAAGATCCAGCCCCTCCTTTAGAACCCTCTAGGCTTGTTTCAGTTGAGTGTGCTCTGGATTCTCATATCCTTGTGTCAATAAGTAGAAGTCCTTGTGGAAAATGTTTAGGCTTTTGTGGGATGGAGAGTGCCATTCTTGGCTCCGTCCGTTTTTCTGCACATCTGCAGAATGTGCCATTTCATGTAAGCTTAGAATAAAAAAATGTGCAAGTAGGACACAGTCCTTAAAGCCATGTCCACATATGGCACGGCAAAGCAGAGATTAGGATATCGCTTCTTGTCTTTTCTGAGTCTTTAGGGAGGCAGGGCATAATATATATAAATAAATAAATAAGGGACATATAGCAATATTCAAATTATTATAAGCTAAATAACAGGGCAAAAAAATCTGTGTAATTCATTTGGCGGAAGAGACCTTGAAGCAATTATATATCTGAAATAGTTTACAGAGTAATCTCATCATGTACAGAAATCACCCTGGGTTCCTTGAGGGATGAACGGGATAAAACAGTGATGAATAAACAACTTTCTCAGGCTATGTAAATTTTGTTGTGCATCCAGACTGAGGCTTATCGGCTTCTCTCCACAGTATTTCCACCTGACAAGAACAGTCTTTCTTGCGATGCTGTACACAAAACTATACGTTGCTTTGGATGTGCTTTGAGGGAGAAAATAGATTAACAAAACATTTTTGGTTAATGACTAGGACTATCGTTTACTGAGAGGATTGTGTTAAATTCGTGCTGTAAACTTAACGTGACTGAAAATTAAATTAGCAAAGCGTCTTATAAGATTTCATATCTTCTTGTTCTTGGTTGTTGTTTTTCTAACCAAAGACACAACTAGCCTTTCGGGTGATTAAAAAAATGCATAAGAAGAACCTGCTGGATGAAACCAAATTCCCCTTTTAGTCCAGCATCCTTGTTCTCATCAGATACCTGTCAGAAGCCAACAAGCAAGGATTGAGTGCAACACCACTCTCCCTCCTTGTGATTGCTAGCAGCTGGTATACAGAAACATGCTACCTCTAAGAGTGGAGGAGGAATATAGTCATTGTGACTAGTAGACACTGATAGCCTTAACCTTTGTGAATTTGTCTAATCCCCTTTGAAAGTCATCACTGAATATTATGGGAGTGAATGCCATGGTGTGATGGCCTGGGATTCAGACTCAGATGCTGAACCTGAGGGATCCCAGCCTGCACAGGATTCCCCACCTCCAGAATCAGCAGAGCCAGGGCTAGGGCTTGAGTCTGAAGGGTCCTCACCTGTGCTGGATCCTCAGGTGCAGGCATCTGCTGAGTCTGCTCTGGCTCCTGATGGGGTGGAGGACCCATTGCCTGCAGGTGCTCCACTCCCAGCCTCATCAGGGGAAGCTGAGGTTACCTCTGGGTCCTGTAACCCTCCAGCCTCTCCTGAGCTGCAGAGGCTCAGGGCAGAGAAGTGAAGGGAACTAAGTTCCTGCAGGAGTGCTTGCCTCCAATCCAGGAGAGGCGAGTCACCTGAGGATCAGAGCCGCCCTATGCCTCGGGGCAGATAAAAGCCAGCCAGCCAGCCCCAGCCCCAAGTTGCAGGAGCAACATCGTTGCTGCCCAGTTCCTGTCGGTGTTTCTGCTTGATACCTGTCCTGCTTTCCTGCTTGAGTTCCTGACCCGCCCTGGTCCCCTGCTTGCCTACCTGTTCCTGACTTCACCTGCCTCCCTGCCCTGCACCCAGCTTCAATTATTACGGACTGCCTCTCATTGCACCTCTGACCACGGACCGGACTTAGACCTCTCCTTATGGGTAACCCACGGGACCAGCACACATAGTTTAGCTATATATGCACTGTGTGGATAAGTTCTTTCGTCTGGACTGAATCGCCCAACATTCAGCTTCATTGGACGGCTCCAAGTTCTAGCGCTATGAGACGGAATGTCAAAACATATTTTGTCGTCTCACCGATATTCACTCTTCTCTCTGTGGAATCCAGGGGTCCAAAGATGTCTTCTGCCAAGCTTAAGCAGAAGGCATAATAAGAAAGGTGATTTCATTCTCACTTGCTTCAAGGAATGCTTAAAGATCTCTGTTCTCTATGATGTGGGCTTCCGCAATGG
The DNA here is from genome assembly GCA_034641395.1 of Darevskia armeniaca. Taxonomy (NCBI): domain Eukaryota; kingdom Metazoa; phylum Chordata; class Lepidosauria; order Squamata; family Lacertidae; genus Darevskia; species Darevskia armeniaca. Next base: position 706,756 of record JAWWNF010000010.1, on the reverse strand, counting down.
ATGCCTCCTCTACTTAATTGATTCTAAAAATAATACTTGGCATTCATGAGGCAATCTTTATCATATATTAGCTTCTTAATCAAAGCAACCTTGGAGAGCACTGCAAAATGAACTTTCTCTAAGTAAGTGAGGCTCAATGTGTCATCACAAGCAAAGCAGGGGCACAGAATTTAAATATTAGGGCTGCAGCAGTCCCCCCCCCTTCTTTTCTTTAGAGTGAATTTACATTGCTGGATTTTGATTTTTGATTTGCATTACTAGTCGCATTATCTAGCAACAGCAACAGCAATAAATTGACAGAATATTTTTTAATTAAAAAACCTGCAACAATAAAATAAAAAGGGGAGCACATAAAACACAAAACAATGGCCATATTATAAAAATCAATTTTAAAAAAACAGCCACATTAAAATGTGCTAAGATGAGAAATAATTTTTCTAAAAGCCAAATCTATCCAACAAGCTCAAAGGCTTACCTAACTAAACAAGACATTGGGTTTTATCCAACTAAGTTTTACTTAGAGTAGAACCACTGAAATTAATGTACCTAAATTAGCCATGTTAAATCATTTTAGTGGTCTGCTCCAACTGCTGTTGGATACAACCTATTGTCTGATCAGAGAGGAGGCTAAGTAGACCTACTTAAGAATGGAGTTCCAAAGCCTGGGGGCAGCCACTGAGAAGGCCCTGTCTTGTGTCCCTGCCAACCATGGCTTAGCACATAAATAAGGCACTCTCCAGAAGATCTCAGGACTTGAGAAGAAAGCAGCTCTTCCACTAGCCTGATCCCAAGCTATTTAGGGCTTTGCAGGTCATAACCACTACCGTATGCAAATCAGTGGGTGTTTATCGTAAGGTGACTGAAAAAGCTGCCATGTGAAAAGTTTGATTTGATTTTGTAAATCTATTCTCTCCCCCCCCCCCCGGCCTGAAAGCAATGAATTATCTTCTTAACTAACTAGATAATGAATGGATAACAAGAGTAGACAGATCCATTCTGTCATTGACTAAAAGAAGATGTCCGCAAGCTAGATTATAGAAAGTGCATAGAACATTTATGGGGAGGGGGGCTAATGCATTAAAAAGGTGGGCAGCTGCATAGCCTTGATTGTGTGACCTCATCCTCAACTTACAATTTATTCTTGGGGTGGGGGGGTGGGAGACATAATGGAATACAAGAAAAGAGCATGCAAACAAAAAAATAATGAACTAGGGCAGACATGTCCAATAGGTAGATCGTCTGTGGTAGATCACTATTAGATCATTGGCTCCCCCCAGATGCTCAAGAACTTTTGCTCCCCTAAAAAAAGCTCGACCTGAACCCCCACCAAAATGGGCTTACCTCCTCCCTAAAAAAAGCTCAACAACTTTTACCTGAACCCCCTGTGAGTAGATCTCGCAGTCTCTTGGGAGTTGGCCACCCCTGAATTAGGGGATGGAACTTTATTATTTCAAGGTGATATCCAGCTAAATCATACTCTGAGTAGACCCTATGAAATCAATGGACTGATGCGACTTAAGGGCATTGGTTTCAGTGGGTCTGCTCTGAATGTAACATTGGATATCACCCTGAGATCTAAAGCACTGCAGAAAATCAAAGAGAGAAAGAGGCTTTCTTGCGCATTGTATATGGATTGCATCAGAGTTCAAGGGCTGTGAATGCACCTTGTTGCAGACGGCACCAGAGATGAAACCATCCCAAAGACTGTTTAAAAACATAGCTGTCAACCCTCCCTTTTTTTGCGGGAGACTCCCTTATACCAATGCCGTTTCCCGCTGCTATCCCGGATTGTTGATATCCCTTAAATTTCCCAGATTTCAAAGGAAGCAGCTCCTCTCCCTCCCTGCAGGCCAGGGAGGCTCCTCGGCTGCCAATAAGGAGTCTGAGACCGACTGGGGGCGGAGCTTGCATGCCTTGTGCAGCCAGACCCTCACACCCAACCAGACAGCCAGTCTGCCTGCCGTCTATGCACTCACTCTTTCGCTCACCCGTTCGCGCACAGCCTCTGGAGCGCAGGGTCCATTGCACTGCCCTCGTGGCATCCCTTATTTTCAAATCCGAAAGTTTGAAAAAATCCCTTATTTTCAAATCCGAAAGTTGACAGCTATGTTTAAAAACAATACTGTTTTGAAAAAAATTGTGTTTATTGTGCAGACCATAAACTTTGACATGCTGCGATCACAGTCCAGCTTCTTTTTTTTAACAACAGGGAAGGCCAGAGATATTCTTTTTAAAGAAAATGACTGATTTTAATATTTGTATTCCATGCCTTTCCATAATCAAAGGTTATTAGCTTTGCAGCAACATGAACTTTAGAGAACGGTGACCTGTCTCACAGCAAATAAGGCTGCTGCTGCTGTTTGTTGTAAATAATAGTAATTATATTTACAGACTGCTCTGTGCTGGTAGAAAGATTGCCATAGCGCTAACTGATGTCCTCCCAGTATGTATGAGACTATGATTTATTGAATTGGAAAGAATATTTTATGCTTATGGCATTACAGCAGCTATGACATGATCTTAAGAAATAAATTGCGTATGGTGTGAGCTATACATGCAAGTTGTGGTCCGAAGTAGTTAATAGATGTGAATTGGGATGGAGACACGTCAAAAGAGAATCTGGAAGCTTGCACTGTAAAGCACCCTAGCCCTGCTTCTTGGACCATGGGGGTGCATACCAGGTACCAATGACAGCTTATAAATGGATCTGGAAAAGAGTAAGCAGATGGTGTATGAAGGAGCATTGTCAGTGCTTTATACTGGTGCAGTGTGAAATCTTCTTTATGTATGATTCCACACACACACCCCCATGTTAAGACCGCAAGAGTGGTTGGCCATTTGTCATCACATACAGTCCAAATACAAAATACATTTGTCATCACATACAGTACCTCAGATATGCTGATGATACAACCTTGATGGCAGAAAGTGAGGAGGAATTAAAGAACCTTTTAATGAGGGTGAAAGAGGAGAGCGCAAAATATGGTCTGAAGCTCAACATCAAAAAAACTAAGATCATGGCCACTGGTCCCATCACCTCCTGGCAAATAGAAGGGGAAGAAATGGAGGCAGTGAGAGATTTCACTTTCTTGGGTTCCATGATCACTGCAGATGGTGTCAGCAGTCATGAAATTAGAAGACGCCTGCTTCTTGGGAGAAAAGCAATGACAAACCTAGACAGCATCTTAAAAAGCAAAGACATCACCTTGCCAACAAAGGTCCGTATAGTTAAAGTTATGGTTTTCCCAGTAGTAATGTACGGAAGTGAGAGCTGGACCATAAAGAAGGCTGATCGCCGAAGAATTGATGCTTTTGAATTATGGTGCTGGAGGAGACTCTTGAGAGTCCCATGGACTGCAAGAAGATCAAACCTATCCATTCTTAAAGAAATCAGCCCTGAGTGCTCACTAGAAGGACAGATCCTGAAGTTGAGGCTCCAGTACTTTGGCCACCTCATGAGAAGAGAAGACTCCCTAGAAAATACCCTGATGTTGGGAAAGATTGAGGGCACAAGGAGAAGGGGACGACAGAAGATGAGATGGTTGGACAGTGTTCTCGAAGCTACTAACATGAGTTTGGCCAAACTGCGAGAGGCAGTGAAGGATAGGCGTGCCTGGCGTGCTCTGGTCCATGGGGTCACGAAGAGTCGGACACGACTGAACGACTGAACAACAACAACAGTCCAAATTGAGACCAGATGCCTTTCTGAAAAGCACTCCAGAGTCCAATGCTAAGTTATTGGGTTCAATAGCATTTACCCTGACGGTAGAAGATAATAATTTCTGCCTTTCCAAGAACAGTGGGACAACATATTCTGTCTTATGCTATGCAGGAAGGTAAGATGATCATAGGACCTTGATCTACAAATGCAACAGAATAAGATGGAATAAGCAGCACCTCCTCAGACTACAGGTGCAGGATCTCATTTTTTAATGCTCCCCAACATTAAAATTTCCTTGTGAATAGAAAATCAGCACAGCAGGCTATCAAATATACTTTCTCCCTGATGTGCTGGTTTTCTCTTGAAGGGAGTCTACAAAAATGTCCAATTTTTACAAAAGTGGGAAAGAGCTTATTTGATTACTCTCAAGTACTTCTCAGGGACTGCAGCCTCCAAGCTAAATTTGGAAGACGAGAGATGACTTCAAATTAAAAATTCAAACCTGAATGCTTAAGATTAGGCTCCTTAAATCTGCACCTAGGGACCTAAACTTAATATTTCATTTGAGTGATTAAAGATTAACAGACTGATCCCAAGACTTGCTGCACCAGCAAATGATATGGAAGGGTCTTGGGCCTTCAACTCTGCCAGCTTGTGTTGTTAAGCTGGAATTGCAAGGACATATGCTGGCATTTGCAGATGGATAATACTCATGCAATCATTAGAATGTAGGAACTATAAACCAGGGATGAGCATTGACCACAAGATTTGATTTGTATCCCTATTCAGTGCTTTGGAAAACAGCTGGTTTTGGTCCATAGCTCATTTTGATCTGAGGCCAAATCCTGATCTGGCACAATGAATCTTCATTCCACCACCCCACCACTTATTTGTGGGGAAATGTTTTAAATGGTTATAACTGTGGGGTTGTTGTTGTTGTTGTTTACAGAAGTGGATGGAATTTGCAGGCAAAGTAGCTCCTCCAAAGCGGATAAAGTTTGCCAAATTACAGACAAATAAGTCCTGGGAGGTCGTGCTGGGCACCTTCAACATTTGTATGAGGGTGGGGACGTTAAGTAAAGTAACTGTCTATACCGGTACCTTTTGCATTTTGGGAAAGAAACTGATTAAATTTGCAAGTAGCCCCTTCTCAGGGGCTGAATGTCAACAAATTTCAGAAGGATAGCTGCAGTGGTTTTCCTGCAATAGTGGCTTTACAGGTTTTTTTTGGGGGGGTGGAATTAACTTAACTGATGCTCATCCTCAGCCCCCCCCCCTAAGCTGGGGTCATGGCTTTCAGTGTGCCCCCCTGCCAAAGAGCCCTTTTGAGGTTCCTCTGCATGACTATTGATCATACCCAATGCCCTTCACCTGCCAACCAAAGTTGTGACAATAAACAACGACAGCAAACAAGCAAAGCTAAGACTCATTGCTACAAGGAAGGCGAAAACCTAACCTCAAGGATGCTAATTAGGCATTGAAACAGCAGCTGAACATAGCCATAGCAAGGGTATAAAAACAAAGGAGGGAGGGTTGAAGAAGCAGCCCTGTAACCAGGAATACTCCACAGAACTAGCAGGACTCCCAGGGGACAGAAAGCTACTGTTGCTCCACAACAGTAATTATAATAGTAATAGTGCTATTTAACACCACAACCAGAAGTATCCTTTTTATGAGGTATTTCCTGAGGGATTTCTGTTTGTGCACTTTGAAATTTTGATAGGAGCAGGATAGGGAATCTTCCTTTGACCCTTGCTTGTGCATTAACAGGAAATATATGCCGTCACAATCAGTGAGCCACACTTTCAATTTTTGAGGCAGGAGATTTTTTTATTTTATTTTATGAAAATAACACCAATTAGTTCTGCGCCCTGCAGGGAATACTGATGCGCTGTGAATCACATCTCTCTGTATGATTGCCTTAACCGGAGGGAGAGAAAATGTTGTGTAAGGTTCTGTATTGCTAAGGGGGAAATAGAAATTGATGTGTCTAGTGGAAACTTGCAGAAGTGTGTTTGTTTACAGTGCAAGAGAAAGCCCCAATAAAGGTGATGGAAGAGAGACAAGACGATAGTTGGCAGTGAAGGGTATCGTGAAATATTTATCCCCAAGATCCGTAATGATATATAGAACACCAGCAGCAATAAACAACCAACAGCCCCATTAAATCAGACCAAATGTCCATTAAGTCCAGCATCCTGTTTGTAACAGTGAACCTGCTAGATGCTTCTGGGATCTCAGGAGCAGGGCATGTCTGCTCACCAGCCATTGCTATTCAGAGCTTATACTGCTTATACCGGCAGTACCATTTTCTTTCTTTCTTTTTAAATTCATTATCTCTTATTAAATATATACTCCAAAACATAATATAATTTTATTTGGGGTTTTTTTTTTACTTCCCCTCCCGTTTTCCATGGTGTTTTTTACTCAAGGCGCACTGGACTACTGACTAGCTTTTGGGTGCACAGAGCATTGTTGAAGGAGCACTACTGTGCTGGTCCCGTGGGTTACTCGTAAGGCGAGGTCGAAGTCCGGTCCGTGGTCAGAGGTGCAACAAAAGGCAGTCCATAATAATTGAAGCTACGGTAGGTGCAGGACAGGGAGGCAGGCGAAGTCAGGAACAGGTAGGCAAGCAGGGAACCAGGGCGGGTCAGGAACTCAAGCAGGACAGGTAGCAGGCAGGAACTGGTCACCAACAATGTTGCTCCTGCAACTTGGGAGTGGGGCTGGCCGGCTTTTATCTGCCCCGAGGCATAGGGCGGCCTTGATCCTCTGGAGACTTGCCTCTCCTGGCCTGGAGGCGAGCACTCCTCCTGCAGGAACTTAGTTCCCTTCGCCTCTCTGCCCTGAGCCTCTGCAGCTCAGGAGAGGCTGGAGGGTTACCGGACCCAGAGGCAACCTCAGCTTCCCCTGATGGGGCTGGGAGTGGAGCACCTGCAGGCAATGGGTACTCCATCACATCAGGAGCCAGAACAGACTCAGCTGATGCCTGCACCTGAGGATCCAGCACAGGTGAGGACCCTTCAGGCTCCTGCCCTAGACCTGGCTCAGCTGGTTCTGGAGGCGGGGAATCTTGTGCAGGCTGGGATCCCTCGGGTTCAGCATCTGAGTCTGAATCCCAGGCCATCACAACTACTGATTTTGCTAGACGATTTCCAGGCCTCGATCCTCTTAAGATTCATTTCCCCCTATATGAACCATCGCCCTCACACAAACATACTGGAGACCCACTTTGGATTCCTATGTTTTTGGAGGTATTGTCAGACTTCAGGGACTCAGATTCGTCCCGTCCCCCCTTTGGCAGCAGAGAAGCAGAACAAAGTGAAAGGAGTCTCTTACCAGTTAGAAATTTTAATGATCACAACAAAAGAACAAAGAATCCATTTCCTAGGAATGAAGGTGCTCCCAATTAAGGGTTCCACTCACTTCCTCCCTAGTCATCCTTGTCACTACCGCGTCTTGTAACCTGATCTCTCAGCCACGGTGCTTTCTGTGCTGCCACCTTATCTGCTCTTCTTGACCTTGGGCTGAGTGGCTAGACGCTTTCCAGCAACAGTGAGTCTGTTAACTCTCTCTCTCCCAGCTCTCCTCCTCCTAGCTGTTCCCCATCCAGTTCTTCCCAGCTTTTGCCTTCTGAACTATGTCCCTCTGCAAACCACTGTTCCAAATCTATACTACTTCCCTGCTCCTGGGAAGATTCAGGATCCTGATCAGGAGCAGGGGGAGGGGGAGGCTCTCACCATTCCTCCTCAGTGCAGCCCTCCTCAGCAGGGTCCCTGACAGGTGTTAGGAAGAGGGTCTTTTGTATGATGACACCTTTTCTTATGAATGCTCTCCCTAAGAGTCATTCCAGGCTAGTTCTCTTTCTCATTCCACTGGTCATTGGGCAGCTAGTTTAATGTATTGCTCTTTTACAGCTCATTTCAATTAATTGCTGTGGGTTAAACCACAGAGCCTAGGGCTTGCCATGACGGGGTGAGCTCCCGTTGCTTGGTCCCTGCTACTGCCAACCTAGCAGTTCGAAAGCACGTCAAAGTGCAAGTAGATAAATAGGTACTGCTGCAGCGGGAAGGTAGACGGCGTTTCCATGCGCTGCTCTGGTTCGCCAGAAGTGGCTTAGTCATGCTGGCCACATGACCTGGAAGCTGTACACCGGCTCCCTCGGCCAGTAAAGTGAGATGAGCGCCGCAACCCCAGAGTCAGTCACGACTGGACCTAATGGTCAGGGGTCCCTTTACCTTTACCTCAATTAATTTAATTGAACCATTTACTGTTGGTTAAATGTGTTGTTTTACTCTTTCTTAAAATCTATTTTCGTTTTGTGTGTTAGCTTTTTTTATTTGCCCACCCCACCAAAAAAAGGTAGATTAAGGATCTGTGAATGGGATCAAGGAATAGAATTAATTGTTACCAGTCTTTGTAACACTTTACACCGTGACGATATTTAGAGCCATCAGCTGATGAAAATGCATATATGAACTGGCTCTAGGTGACCTGGTTCTTCTTATTACCCGTAAACTGAACAAGGCAAATCAGAGTAATGAGAGTTTCGCTTGCCAGACAACCTTCCAATAGATTCATCAAACCTTAAGTGCTTTTACGGGCCACTGTGATGTGTGAATCACCCCCTAAGTGTTGCATAATCAAGTGAGGAGGAATCAAATGGTGTACTTGCAGGTGTAATTGTAAACCAGACCCTCAGGTGAAGGAAATAATTTGAATTGATGGTGGAGGTGGTGGGAGGAGAATTATCAAGACAGGAATAGAACATCCCTAAAGGCCTGCCAGCAATTTCTGTTCTGCTGTGTTCAAAGAAATGGGAAGCATATGTCATATCATAGGCTCTCTGAGCTTACGACCTTCTGACCTCCAGTTTATGCACCTTCACCCTTCATTAGCTAAAAGGAAAGGGAAGAGGTTGCCATGCTCCATTAATACAAAGTCCGTGCATACGCAGATCTCTGGGGAGAATTTAAAACAGGGAGCTTTCTTTAGAAAGCAACCCTTGAAATAGTCCTCTTGGGGAGTGGAATAGAACTTTTCTCTTTTGCCAAGGAGAATAGTAAACAGAAAGGATGTTCTTTCCATAAATGCTCAGAGCCATCTAGGGATAGACTTAAAAAACAACTGTTCTGTGCAAACTGCAGATCATCTGGCAAAACTGTCCTTAGGCTGTACCATTTCAGGCTTCAGAAAGAGTTGCATGCTTGAATGTTTCCCCTTTGGAGGATAAATCCTTGCCCAAAACAAAACAAAACAAAACAAAAAAACACAGCATGTCAGGGAAATGGCAAGGCTACAACTATCTTCCTTGACACACTATTTTTTATGTGCAGGGAGTTTTTGTATACGACGACATCTGAAGTGCTGCAGTCCAGAAATGATCTACCGCATGACCAATTGTTTATGAAAAGTGGATTTCACTCATGCCACTGCTCAGCCTTAGAAATGATTAGGAGGGAGGAGGGATTTGCTTCTGTGGTCACTTTCTCATTTGCATTGAAGCAGTTTTCAATATTGTACTTTGTAGTGGACTTTTACCATTTCTTTTAAGCCGCTTTGCGACTTTTGTGGAAAGAGACTCATAAATTGAAAGAATATTTATTTATTTATAAAAAATGCTTATAGAACACTGTGTGTGTGTGTGTGTGTGTGTGTGTGTGTGTGTGTGTGTGTACAACAAAGTACATAAAAACATACAGTAAAAACATGTTGAAAAGTTAAAAGCAGGCATGAATTAACCAGATGTATTCTTAATTGCCCGCATAGCCCTGGTGGAATAGAAGAGTTTTCAGCAGGCGTTTAAAAGATAAAACTGTGTGTGAGACCTCCCTAACCACCTTTTTTTTACATTGGTATAGCATCCTCTGTAATTGCACCATGCCCCACAGACCAAATTTGGAGATGCACCATTAGTGGTGGAGCTGCAATTACAAATCACTTCTTGAGACTCTGTAGACAAAAAAAGAGGGAAATCGCGTCTGAATATTTGTGGTAAGGATCCAAGGGCTGTGAGTCACATGCAAATCCTGTCAGTCAGTCAATGAAAACAAATGAGCTCGGTCTCTCGTTTTCCATTGACTATCCAATAGTCATTAATAATAATAATAATAATACCTTTATTGTCATTGTACGACCTGTGTACAATGAAATTAAACGAGCCTCCCCCCCAAACACTCAATCTCTTATCAAACAACACACCACCTCACAATTCAATTTCGCTATGTTATTTTTCGTCCAACAGCCTAACAGCCCACGGATAGAAGCTATTTTTTAGCCTGTTGGTACAGCTGATTATACTTTTATATCTCCTGCTTGAGGGTAGAAGATTAAAGAGGTGATGGCTGGGGTGTGAGTCATCCCTGAGAATTTTTCTCGCTCTCCTAAGGCAACGATCCCTTGTGATGTCATCTAGCGGACTCAAAGGACAGCCCATTATATCATGTGCTGAATATAAGAGAATAGTACCCCCCCCCAAAAAAAGGTAAAGGACTCCTGGACGGTTAAGTCCAGTCAAAGGCGGCTATGGGTTTCCGGCGCTCATCTCGCTTTCAGGCCGAGGGAGCTAGCGTTTGTCCACATGTCACTGGTCATGTGGCCAGCATGACTAAACCACTTCTGACGCAACAGGACACCACGGCGGAAACCAGAGCGCACAGAAACGCTGCTTACCTTTCCGCTGCAGCAGTACCTATTTATCTACTCGCACTGACATGCTTTTGAACTGCTAGGTTGGCAGGAGCTGGGACAGAGCAACAGGAGCTCACTCCATCACAGGGATTCGAACCGCCAACCTTCTGATCAGCAAGCCCAAGAGGCTCAGTGGTTTAGACCACAGCGCCACCCGCGTCCCTAGAATAGTACGCATCAGTCTGATGGCCCTGTAGTGTGGTTGTTCTTTTGTAGTGGCTCTTTGACTTGCTTCTCACCTATTGCTACTCAATGTGGGTTTGTTCACGCATGCATGTTTATCACAGGGAACCTGCACTATCAAGTAATGACTTGCATATGTGAATGGGGCCTTGACACCAATTTCAGGCCTTCTGCAGCACTTCGTATCACTAGGAGCATATGCTTTGCACTGGGGTCTTTTGATCCATTCCGCCGTCAAATGTTCAAATCTGCCTTCAAATGAGAAATCAAGTGCTGTATGTTGGTATCTGAACAGCTCTCCCTCATTGAAATATGAAATGGTGCCCATAACTGCCAGGAAGCCCTACCTATTGACCCCGAAGTCATTCTCTTTAACCTCGTGTATGTGTGAGGATTTGTGGCTGCTCAGCAACCAAAGACAGAGGCTCTGCCTTTGCTCAAAGACATTCTGCTTTCCAGGACTCAGGTCTGGCATTGAATAGTTTCTGAGCTTTGGCTCTGATTAAGATCTTGTTGTCAACAGTCTTCTATCCCCTGGAATCAGCACTTTTAAAAAAGCAACCATTCCTGGTATATCTTTTTGGTCCTCGGAGTTATAGCCTTTTTCTTTTTCGAATCTGTGTTTTATACTTGCTCTCCGTCTTTGAACCAAGACCATATTGGAAGATGCAACCTCAAACAAAAGGTTTCCCTCCACACACAAACCGCTACCCCCCATTCCTTGCTTCTAAAACTCCTTAATCAATTTTCACTCAAGATAAAACACACACACACACACACACACACACACACCAGCCTCCGCACAGGCAGCAGCTAAATCCTGCCCCCGGGACCATCACACTTCTCAGGCAATAGCATTGCCTGGGCTTAGCAAAAGAGGAATACATTTAGTCAAACTGGACAGGCCGCTCGCTTTCTTCCAGAAACATCTGCAAATGATCAGCTTCGAAATTTTGTCTGATTGCTGGACAGCTAAGAAATGCAAGTTGAAACATCTGTGTGTCAGCTAATGCACCACTGCAGATCCATCTGCAAAACACATCATGTGCCAGTTGATTGACTTGGGCTGAGATGGGTAGGATATCAAGGAGAAGAAGCAAAATTCCATTGCGCAGGGAAGATTTACTCCTCTCCATACAATTGGCTTTCCTTTCAGCCCCTCTTTTCATCTCTCTGCTTTTCTTTCTTTTGTTTTCTCTTCCCCCACTCCCAGCTCCCACACATGCCACATTTATGGTTTTGAACAGGGATAAGAAAATAGGGAGCCAGTTTGTAAAAATCCAGACATAAGAAATAAAAATGTATGGGTATCATCCTGCTCAAAACATGGGTACCATTGGGAGAGGGGACAATCATACCTCCTCCACATTTTAGACATTATTTTTCAGCAATAATTCCCGGTTGGGTTACTATTGTTATAAACTAAGGCTGAGCTGAAAATGGGTGTGTACCCAGGTGGCGCTGTGGGTTAAACCACAGATCCTAGGGCTTGCTGATCAGAAGGTCGGCAGTTCGAATCCCTGCGACGGGGTGAGCTCCCGTTGCTCGGTCCCAGCTCCTGCCCACCTAGCAGTTCGAAAGCATGTCAAAAGTGCAAGTAGATAAATAGGAACCGCTCTGGCGGGAAGGTAAACGGCGTTTCCGTGCGCTGCTCTGGTTCGCCAGAAGCGGCTTAGTCATGCTGGCCACATGGCCCGGAAGCTGTACACCGGCTCTCGGCCTATAGAGCGAGATGAGCACCGCAACCCCAGAGTCGGACACGACTGGACTGAATGGTCAGGGGTCCCTTTACCTTTTACCTTTATGTGAACACTTTCTCCTGGGGCTCAGCTATACAGCGGCAAATAGAACGTTTTAAATATGTTGTAAAGTGCAACATGCAATATGCAAATGTGACACTAGATGGCAACAGTGAGCTATGCAAAATTCAATGTATTTCTCAAAACATTTTTTTAAAAAGCATTTTCACAGTGCTTTCTATATGTGTGTAAATTCCACCCTGCAGTAAAACACACACCAATTATTTGGCAATTTTTGACGGGGGTGGGGAGGGCTGAAAGTGCTCACCATTTGAAATCAGAAGAATGTTTTAGTAAAACCATACTGAGAATGTTGTCCTCCTCCAAATATCTTTGTTAACCTTGCAATGAAGCCTGAAAGATTAGAACACCTGAAAGGCTGAGCACAGCTTTCTCCAGCCTTTTATCTTCCAGATGTTTTGGACTACAACTCCCATCAACCCCAACCAGCACGCCCAATTGTCAAGGATGGTGGGGCTTGTAGTTCCAAACCTCTGGAGGATAACAGGTTGGAGAAGGCACGTTAAGAACTTTTATGAAATCAAGCACTTTTTTGCCCACTGATTTCAATGTGTGAGGGACTCTGATATTGAAAGCAGTGGGGCAAAAGTGCTTAACTGTAGTTGGAGCATAGCTCATTCCATATTATTCTATATTATTCCAATACTTCTGGGGATTCCTGTCTCTTTCAGTGATAAACAATTGCCATTTGTGAAGCTGTGATCAGCACGGAATCCCAATCCATGGCTGAATTCAGGCCCCTTTCCTGTTTCCCAACTGAACATAATTAGATTGTTGTCCACTTACAATGAAATTGGATAATGCAGGCCTAGTTTTGCTGCTCTAAAACACATAAGAGTGGTTCAGGGGGAAAACAAGTAAGAAGAGCAAAGGAACCTATGAAATATTGAAAGATTGGGATAAATTATTAACTTAAATTCCAAAAAGTGACTTGGATCAAGTAGCTTCAAGGTGACATTTGTTTTGCAAAAAATTTTTTCAGGTGGGGCAAAAATCGGAATGACACGACAAGAGGAAATGGATTTCTATTAGAAAGCAGGCCTCTAGGTTTGCATTATCGTTATCAAAGTATCAATTCAGAATCCTTATTCCAGAGCCTCACAATTCAGAACTTATGTTTTTGTTCAGAATTTGTGTGCGTTTGAGAGAGAAGGATTCCAGTTTTAACTTTCTCCTGTGCCCCTTTTGTTGGAAGCACCTTTGCTCTTTAAAAGATAGCTTTGCTGCCAAAGACATTTTGCTGCCCGGAGCAAAGAACAAAATCTCTCCTTCCACATATAAAAACCAAGTGGAATCTTATTTCAACACAGGCAATAAGATAGCATCCTCAACTGCACCAGAGGGCAGTGAGCTGGCCTAGGGTGTGCAGGGTAGATTGGCGTGGTACACACAGCTCTGTCCACTCCACAGCCCTCAGGATTTGCCACCTATCGCTCAGTCAAGGAGCAGGATCTAGCCTGTCTCCTCTCCAAAGTCTGGATTTGCGGCAGAAAGAGACTAAAATGCTCCCTGACAGAGAGTCTCTGTACATTCAAAACTAGCATATCAGAAAGAAGGTTGGCCATTATCTTGCTATGCTAAGTTTTGGATGCATAAGGAGTTCAGTGGTACCTCGGTTTACAAACTTAATCCGTTTCAGAAGTCCGTTCTTAAACCGAAACCGTTCTTAAACCGAGGCACGCTTTCCCTAATGAGGCCTCCTGCCCTAGAATCATAGAATCATAGAGTTGGAAGAGACCACAAGGGCCATCCAGTCCAACCCCCTGCCAAGCAGGAAACACCATCAAAGCATTCCTGACAGGTGGCTGTCAAGCCTCTGCTTAAAGACCTCCAAAGAAGGAGACTCCACCACACTCCTTGGCAGCAAATTCCACTGTCGAACAGCTCTTACTGTCAGGAAGTTTTTCCTAATGTTTAGGTGGAATCTTCTTTCTTGTAGCTTGAATCCATTGCTCCGTGTCCGCTTCTCTGGAGCAGCAGAAAACAACCTTTCTCCCTCCTCTATATGACATCCTTTTATATATTTGAACATGGCTATCATATCACCCCTGAACCTTCTCTTCTCCAGGCTAAACATACCCAGCTCCCTAAGCCGTTCCTCATAAGGCATCGTTTCCAGGCCTTTGACCATTTTGGTTGCCCTCCTCTGGACACGTTCCAGCTTGTCAGTATCCTTCTTGAACTGTGCCTTCTTGAACGGTGCCCTTCCACCGTTCGGATTCCATTCTTAGACCGATGTAAAGTTCGCAAACCAGGACACTATCTGGGTGCGACATCTGTCACCCCATTGATTGCCAGGGTTGATTCGGCTGGTTAGGCTGGTGTCCCCTTCCTCCCTCACCGCTCCATGTGCGTCCCTCCTGAAGCTGTGCGCTCGGTGGAAGGAGTGTACCGTTCTTCGGTCCGGTTTTGCAGAGTTCGTAAACCAAATCGTTCGTAAACAGGACTGTTCTTAAACCGAGGTGCCACTGTATTGTGATGGGGCGGGGTTGGGGGGTGGGGAGGATTCATATATTTTTTTTAAAAAAATATTTTTTATTTAAGATTTTATTGATTTACAAAGGTATGTGTAATGTCTCTCTCGTATTTTTTCCATGTAACATTTTTACAAATCAGTTTCATTTGTTAAGACATTAGGAAGAAAAGGGGGGAAGAGTTGGGCGGGATGGGGAGATGGGTATGGTGGGGTGACGGTGTTTCTATTTTACTTAGTATACGTAGGGTTTGGTGTCAGCGTTGTTTGTGCAGGTTCTTTGTTGTTCGCTTGTGCTCCTTTGGTGGTGAGAGAGGTCGGGGTTGGCGTAGGATTCATATATTTGAAATGCCAACCTGGAATCTGAAACAGAGAACAGGCACAGCAGCAAACATCACGCAGGCGCTTCTGCTTGTCTGTTTTAGCTCTGAGTTGAACTGGTCTCTTTGAAGGGGGCCAGGATATTCATTGTGTGGCATTGTAACGAAGCGGATCACAGCACTCCTCCCCCCCACCCCATGAAACCAGCCGTGCCTTTTGCTTTTGAAATTTCAGTGGGTATGGAAGCCAGATGTCAGTGATAGTCGGCAGACCACTGATAGGAGCAGGATCAAGGAATGTGCATTAAATGAAATCCACCAGCATAATCATAAAGTCACCGGCGTTGCAAGTGGGAATATGGATGTGGGTTCTTTTCCATGTTGTAGTTCGGAGGCACTAAAGGGACATTAAAGCTTATCATTTTACAATGAACCATGCCATTGGATGGGAACTCTTATACAATGCAACAGGATGCTCAAAACTGTAATGGTCCTAACTGTATCTTTTTTTTTTAAGTGAAATTAATTTGGAGAGAAACTGAATAATAATTAATTCAGCGGCATTGTTTCTAGGACTGTCATCCATTCTTAGTTGGGTGATTAATAAAAATTTCATAAATCCGCATATAAATAAAAATAGTTCTGAACCACACACACACTTATTTGGTTTTAGATTATACCCAGGAGAACTGAAGTAGGTGTCTTGCCTCAGAGGCATATTTTGGGCAATGCAACCAGTTCTGCCGCACTGGGTGCTGAGCCTAGGGGGCAGAATTGTAGGCAAGAGGCGGGGGCAGCTGAATTTTGGCCTTGCAGAGGGAATAATAATAATAATTATTCAGAACGGGCGCCACTACCGAGAAGGCCCTCTGCCTGAAAATTTAGAGATAAGATAATGCCGAAAGATAAGCAATTTACAGATTAGAACTTAGATTGAACAAAAGGAAATATGATGTAAGCATAGATAGGTTTAAGATAATAATTGAGGAATAGAATGTAAGAGATATTAGTGATAAGTGATAAGGTTAGATAAGGAAATGAAGAGCTAAGTTAAGAATAAATAATAGTAAAAATAGAACAGAGTATAAGAAATATATTATTAAGCGATAGAAGGAAATTGCTAAGGAGAATAAGTTTATACAATGAAGCGCAGTGGGAGAGATAGGAGGAAGTCAACCTAAATGTAAAGCGAAGTAGAAGGGAAACTTTGATTTTTGTATGTGTGTGTTTTTGTAGTATTGTGTTGTTTGTAGTGTTATGTATTGTTCGTTTAAAAAATGTTATTTTATGTGTAAAACCCAATAAATATGATTTTGAAAAGAAAAAAAAAGAGAGAAGGCCCTCTGCCTGGTTCCCTGCAACCTTACTTCTCGCAGTGAGGGAACTGCCAGAAGGCCCTCGGCGCTGGACCACTGAAATCTGAAAAACTAAAATCCACCCCTGCTTGCCTTCACTACAATAGTGTCCCCCAAGTATAGCGCCTTGCTTTTCCCCACAGGATTTGGTGACCGGCATGCACTCACATGAGAGGAAATAGAGGAGGACACTCAGACGCCATTTGAGTGGGAGCTGCTCTCTGCCCCAGGTGACCCCAGCCATTGGGACTCAGGCCTGCTCCTATAGGCATATAGCCCCCGTATTGGGTTTTGCTTTGGGATGGAGTATTGGAAGAGTTGTAATACGTTTGTGGCCTTGTGTATGCTGATTCAAGTCACACAAGTGAAAAGGCCCTAAAACGGTGTTGCCGCCCTTTGTTGGCCATCTGATTTCTGTCTTTTATTACAAATTGCGACACAATGGATGGGCCTGTCAGCAGTTGGCCATATGGCCACGAGAGGCCGCTGTTGTGTCGGCCATATTGGTAGACAACAGACTGAGGCCAGCTCATTCCCTAATGCTATTTAGACTGGACAGATGGCAAAAGATCTCCCGGTATACCCTTTTTGATCCAGATAGATCTCCATGGTGGGAAAATGGCAGGGGGGGATGTATGAATTGAGCAAGAAGATCTTGTGGGGGTGCAGGAGACTTGTAGGAAGGAGTTGAGGAAGAGAAATACTAATTACGCAAGCTGCCTTCCTCTGGTGCAACCGCTGTATACAAATCATCATATACCAAAGAAGTATCCAATGTTTCCTGAGTAATGTGCTCTTTTTGCACAATAGTTCTGAACAAATCTGTTAGGCTTTTTTTCTTCCTTTCCCTCTTATAACTGTTAATTTTGCCATAATGGCATATTTAATTTCCATTCAACAACCACCAGCATTTCGACTCTGCTTCCAATACTTTTTATAACAGAATATCAAAGTAACCAATGTCTGCACAGAATCATCTACATCCATGTGCTATTTGACACAGAGTGGCTGGGGAGACCCAGCCAGATGGGCGGGGTACAAATAATAAATTATTATTATTATTATTTGGAAAAAAACCCTCTAAAAAGTTTGTTAGGCACAACTTACCGGTACCTTTGCAGTGGCTTTGTTGATCCTTATTCGGTAAGGCTTGTTCTTCTATATCCTTGACAATTTTATCTTTGATAATGGTTTCAACCAGTTTACCCAGAACAGACATTAAGCTAACTTAACTGTAATTTCCTAAATTTCACTACCTCCACCACCCAATTAAAAGAATTCTGTTAAATTGGTCCCTTTGCTGTGATCTGGTATGGAGGCTGCTCTGAGGTGCAGTACAACTGTTTTGTCAATGACCACATTTAATGATAAAGGTAGATAGCCGTGTTGGTCTGTCATAGTCAAAGCAAAATAAAATTTATTTTATTTTGCTTTCACATTTAATGATGTGATTGTTTTTATTTACTGGTATTTTTCAACAGTGTATGCACCACCTAACACTACAGTATCTAAGCAGTGTACGATAAGGTTGCAGGGGGGGGAATTGTTACTTTTCTGCACCCCATTTCCCTTTTACTTCATTGTTTAGAATCACCTCCCCGCTTCTCTGACTGGCATTACACTGAGATCTCCCCTATCCCTCTCAGTTCACAACTTTAAAGATTCTAGCATCCTACTATGGACTGCAAGAAGATCAAACCTATCCATTCTTAAGGAAATCAGCCCTGAGTGCTCACTGGAAGGACAGATCCTGAAGCTGAGGCTCCAATACTTTGGCCATCTCATGAGAAGAGAAGACTCCCTGGAAAAGACCCTGATGTTGGGAAAGATGGAGGGCACAAGGAGAAGGGGACAACAGAGGATGAGATGGTTGGACAGTGTTCTTGAAGCTACCAACATGAGTCTGACCAAACTGCGGGAGGCAGTGGAAGACAGGAGTGCCTGGCGTGCTCTGGTCCATGGGGTCATGAAGAGTCGGACACGACTGAACAACAATGTTTATATTTATAAGCTGCTTTCAGGTCTAGTCAGATCAAAGTACAATAGACAGCATTCGCTGGAAATATTCCACAGAAATGTTCAGAGACCAGGCATCCCCAAACTTCAACGCTCCAGATGTTTTGGACTACAATTCCCATCACCCCTGACCACTGGTCCTGTTAGCTAGAGATCATGGGAGCTGTAGGCCAAAACATCTGGAGGGCCGCAGTTTGGGGATGCCTGTCAGAGACTATCAACTTGGGTGCCCATTATACTGTTGTAATCTCCATTCCTACAGCAAAATGTTGGAGATTGTTCCTGTTGCAAGCCTGAACATTGTTATTCCCAGGCTGGATCTACAATGACCTGTTTAACGTTATTTCCCCCCCCTATTGGAACAATAATAGGTCGTTCTAAAACGTCACAGGGCATACTTGTCAATTAAAACATTTTACCTTGGGGTTTTTTTAATGTCAAATGTAAGTAATACCTGGCCACACCATTTTCCAAAACGCTGTTTCTTTTCCTGCTCGGCGCTGGTTGCTCTGTTCCACCCTCTAGTGTCACATTTTAATCCTTCCTTCCTTCCTTCCTTCCTTCCTTCCTTCCTTCCTTCCTTCCTTCCTATTCTTTGTTTTCTGCCCCTCGAATACCACTGGTTTGAATGCTGTAGAATAAGGCAAAACACTACATAGGGACATCTGAGCAGTGTTTCACCGATATAGCAGCATAAAACGATTAAAAAGTAAGCGATAAAAAAGACAAGGTAATAGTGCATCATGAACGTAAAATGTAGGACGTCGTGTGTCCATCTATGTTACCAAACCATCCCTTCATGTTAAAAACCACGAGTGTAGATCTGCCCCCAATAACTTGTGTTCGTTTTCTGAGTGCTGTTAGATCACCAACACCAGCCTCTGTATTAAAAAACTTAGAGGCAGCTATGTTGGTCCACAAAAAGGAAACCACCCCAAAATTCACAGTCAGGCAAGACCTTTCTTCATTAAGCAAAATGCCACGAAATAAAGAGCCAGCTTTTGAGTTTCCCAGAACTCTTCCTTAGGCTGGATGTTAAGCAAGACTGGCTTGATGCTGAAGCTGCAAAGTCTGCACTGGTCACCCATCCAGAAGAATTGAGGGATTAGCAATGGCTGAGCAGCCCTTCCTGGAAACCCCCCAAGATATGCCAACAAACGTTTTGCGGTAACCAGAAGGAGCGGTAAGCTACAATAATCCTGTAAGCAACTTGACATAATTTGACTGCTCCTGCCTTTATTACATTTCCCTATTTCAGCCCAGGTTTTTCGGGAAAAATTGAAATGGAATGCTCTTGACTTGAGAGAGTATCATTTGTCATTTACGGAGGTCTTCCTGTCATATCCCGTGAGGATCTGAAATAGCCTCCCTATGTTTAGGGTTACAGTAGTTCTGCCTGCAGGCCATTTTTAGAAACGTCTGGAAGTTTACTTTGTGCCAGCACAGGAAGAATGTGTCAGCGTTAAACCTAAGCCAGGTCATGGTCTTCAATTCAGACAGGGTAGCTGGCTGTGATGAGTGCATTTGGAAGATTTTGCCCCATGTTCAAACTGCAGTCAGCCGCAGAAAATTAACTCTTGTTTTTCTCTCCTGGGTGCAGAGGGAACTTTTTCTGAATCGGTTGCTCATATTCAGGACTGTGCACTCTGCGCTAAAGAAAAGATGCATCCAAGAAATCCAGTTTTTGTGCTGAGAAAAAGCTCCATTCCGTGTACTCTATAAATAACGCAGATTTACAGAGATATGTGTTATTTATATTGTATATAATGTGCTCTTGAGTTTGGTGGTAATGGAGAAAGTGAAGGAGTTCTACAGAGCACTGAAGCAATACCCCCAACCAGAGAACAGACATTTTAATTCAGACATCTCTGGTGTCAGGTATTTTCATAGCTTATGGTTCATACATTTTCAAGTCTCTCTTCAAAACCCTGAGAACTAGACACTTACTTTTTTAAATAAAAAGCTAAAGCTCTTGACCAATGCCACGGTCTTCATGGCTTTTATACAATTCCACATAGTGAATCATGATGTACACAAAGAACTGTTGATACTGCTGTTATTCATAGGTTCCCTCGGTGTCAGCAGCATCCTTAGAAATGTGGGGAATGATGGTTCAGGAGAAGGATTTCTCTCCAGCAGCCCCTAAATTGTAGACCTCTCTCCCCAGGGAGGCACATGTGGTACCATCATTCTTCAGCTTCCACCTTTTTACACTGGCCTTTGGGAGTCAAAGGTATTTCTGAGGGACCCACCTCTTCTGTTTTGCTTAGCCTACACTGTGCTGTTTTCGTTTGGGGCTGATTTTATCATTGTATAAACTGTATGATTATATCTTTGTAATCCGACCTAGGAAATTATGGCGAAGGGTAGGTAAGAAATCTTAAAAATCCATAAACAGAAGCTGTGTTCTCCCGTTTCATGCGCCTAGTACAATATGACTCAAAATTGTCAGTAACTAGCATGACAAGGTACAGCTCCTGAACCTTTAAGAGCTGATTCACATACACATTTTTAGCATCTGCTTTTGTTGTTGTTGTTAATCCCTTGAGTACTCAGTGCTTGACGCTTTGCAGCAGAAATGGCTCAGTGCTTGATGTTTTGCAGAAGCGTAGAAACCCTAACCCTAACCCCAACCCCAACCCCAACCCCAACCCCAACCCCAACCCCAACCCCAACCCCAACCCCAACCCCAACCCCAACCCCAACCCTTCTGCAACCCTGGGTCACCGGATTTTGCTGGGATACAACTTCCACTATACCTAGGCAGCTTGGCCAATGGTCAGGGATGATGGGACTTGTAGTCCAGCAACAGTTGGGGGCCAATAGTTAGGGGAGACTAGAATATTGATCTATCACCTATTGCTTTTTTAAATTTAAAAAATAGTTTTTTTATTAAAGATTTTTGTGATACAAGGCAAACAAATAAACAAGGAAAAGTACATATAGCGTCTCCACTTTCAATACATAGAGTCTGTTTTCACAGTTCATTTATATTTGGTATTGAACACTATTGTTATAGACTTGGGGGCGGGGGAAGAGAGAGGAGAGAAGAGGGGAGGGTTGAGGAGACAGCAATCTTTTCATTCCATTGCATTGTGTTTGTGCGGGGTTTTTGTGTCAGGGTCTTCTGGATAGGTCCTTTGTTTGTATAGTTATTTGCTTTTATTGGCGTTGTGAGAGATTGGAGGGTCCAGGGTTTGGTTGATTGCGTTTGGCTGGTTGGTTGGTTGCAGTATAGTTTGTCTGTATGCGGGTTTGGGGGGATGTTGTTGTGTCACGTTAGTCATGTTGATTTGTATGCTGTTGGGGGGGATAAGGTTAATAATAATAATAATGATAATAATAATAATAATAATAATAATAATAATAATAATAATAATTTATTATTTATATCCTGCCCATCTGGCTGGGTTTCCCCAGCCACTCTGGGCGGCTTCCAACAGAATATTAAAATGCAATAGTCTATTAAACATTAAAAGCTTCCCTAAACAGGGCTGCCTTCAGATGTCTTCTAAAAGTCTGGTGGTAGTTTTTCTCTTTGACATCTGGTGGGAGGGCGTTCCACAGGGCGGGTGCCATTACCAAGAAGGCCCTCTGCCTGGTTCCCTGTAACTTGGCTTCTCGCAGCGGGGGAACCGCCAGAAGGCCCTTGGCACAGGACCTCAGTGTCCGGGCAGAACGATGGGGGTGGAGACGCTCCTTCAGGTTGTGCTGTGTATGTGATAAAGGGGAACCACAAAGGGGTGAAGGGATCCTCCTTTACTTGTCCCTGTGTTTGTTTAAGTTTGTTGGTTAATTTTTCTAGTTGGGGGGTTTCCCATACATTTTGATACTCCCGATAAGTCCTTCCAGTGTCTAGTTATGATCTTTCTAGCTGCTGAGAGTAAGTGACTTATGAGTTTCTATCGCCTGTTGATGAATAGCGCATGAGAGTTTGGGACACACCTTACGTAATGCATTGGGATAAGGATTCTTTTTATCATGCTTTGGAATGATACGATTCATGATGCAGTCTAACAGCCCAAGGCTACGCATGGAAGTGAGCCCCTCTGAGCCCAGTATGCCAAACTAGATGCAACTTATTCTGCTGTAAGCGGGTGGCGCTGTGGTCTAAACCACTGAGCCTCTTGGGATTGCCGATCAGAAGGTCGGCGGTTCGAATCCCCACGACAGGGTGAGCTCCCGTTGCTCTGTCCCAGCTCCTGCCAACCTAGCAGTTCGAAAGCACGCCAGTGCAAGTAGATAAATAGGTACCGATGCGGTGGGAAGGTAAACGGTGTTTCCATGCGCTCTGGTTTACATTACGCCAGAAGTGGTTTAGTCATGCTGGCTACATGACCCGGAAAGCTGTCTGCGGACAAACGCCGGTTCCCTCGGCCTGAAAGCGAGATGAGCGCCGCAACCCCATAGTCGCCCTTGACTGGACTTAACCGTCCAGGGGTCCTTTTACCTTTACCTTCTATTTTGCTGTGATTTATTAAAAGCAGCCATGGGACAC
Source organism: Darevskia armeniaca (assembly GCA_034641395.1). Taxonomy (NCBI): domain Eukaryota; kingdom Metazoa; phylum Chordata; class Lepidosauria; order Squamata; family Lacertidae; genus Darevskia; species Darevskia armeniaca. The sequence goes on along the minus strand of JAWWNF010000010.1, from coordinate 683,740 downwards.
TAATCTGGAGTCGAGGGTGGAAATCTAAGCCTTTCCCCCAACTTAAGTCACAGCTGTTTACAGGTACAATGCAGATACACCTGTACTGTGCCCCTCCCCCCCCCCGCCTCCAAGGCAAATAGCTTTGGTGTGTGGGGAGCAATTTCAGTATGGAGACAGCACAGATCCAAAATCCCTCTCCCTCTTCTTATTCACCAATGCAAGAAACATCAGGATGTTTAAGCACAATTCCCACTTCACAACTAGTTTAGCCTTCAGATAACTTGGAATCACTGGGTTTAAGCAGGCCTAACCGCAAAGCATCACTCTGTGGATTCAATGATGCTTACTCCCAAGCAATCATACATAGGATTGCAGCCTAAAAGTATTACAGAAACTGAAGTGGAATATTGGCTGCATTCCTCACAGCGGTTAGTGTGCATGGTATGCAGCCAAATTTTATGTAAATCCAGTTCCATTTCTAATTAGTCCACCTCTGCATAAAGATAATATTGCCAGGTAAGACTCCTATTAAAACTGTGGTATGGTTACTTTCAGGGATAACAAAAGCTTGTTATACAAGTATTTTTAAACCCAGTATTTCCTTTGTTGTTTCGCATTTAGCCACTTAAAGAAAACTACAGTATTTCCTAAATCCCAGATAAGCTCCTGTTTCCTTACCTAGAATCCTATTACATGAGATGATCTTACCACAAATCTCTTAAGGCTAGTCTGCAATAAGAAAAAGGTATATTGTTTCCTTGAAGTAATTAACTCTGAGTTTAGCTGTCTCATGGTAAAATTGTACTGGGTCCAGGGAGGGGGGAAAATAGGATATAGAGGCTCAGAGTGAGACTATACTGGACAAACAGTGAGGGGACAGAGAGTAAAATGCTGCTGTTTCCAGATAAGTATCTTTTTTCATAATAAGTAGATCTCATCATTAATTTGCAGAGGTACCAATGCTGTTTTCCCTTACTCTTAACCTGGGTGCAAGGCATCTCCTCATTTATGTATTTTAATGTATTTTTAATATTTTGTTCGAAGCCGCTCAGAGTGGCTGGGGAAAATCAGCCAGATGGACAGGGTAAAAAGGTAAAGGGTAAAGGGACCCCTGACCATTAGGTCCAGTCGCGGACGACTCTGGTGTTGCGGTGCTCATCTCACTTTATTGGCCGAGGGAGCCGACGTACAGCTTCCGGGTCATGTGGCCAGCATGACAAAGCCGCTTCTGGCGAACCAGAGCAGCGCACGGAAACGCCGTTTACCTTCCCGCTGCAGCGGTACCTATTTATCTACTTGCACTTTGACGTGCTTTTGAACTGCTAGGTTGGCAGGAGCAGGGACCGAGCAACGGGAGCTCACCCCGTCGTGGGGATTCGAACCGCCGACCTTCTGATTGGCAAGCCCTAGGCTCTGTGGTTTAACCCACAGCGCCACCCACATATGAATAAATTATTATTGTTATTGTTATTGTTATTGTTATTGTTATTGTTATTGTTATTGTTATTGTTATTGTTATTGTTATTGTTATTGTTATTGTTATTGTTATTATTGGTGTTCAATTCACTCAAGACCACACATTCACAATGCCCTGGAAACCTGGAAGTGGTGGGACAGAAAAGGGACATCTTATTTGGGCTCTGGAGAGGGTCTCCTTGTGAGCCAGAGATGCAGCAGGACTTTGCTGAGGCTTCTGGCTAAGACGTGGGGAATCAGTGGCTGCTGCGCTTTCCCGCATGTCAGCTGTTATCCGGAAAGCCCTGCTGAGCTTGACACAGGAGAAACACTCCCCCCCTCCCCATAGGTGTAAATGGCAACTATTAATTCATAACGGAAAAAGTAAAGGGAAGTACTCACGGATTCTGTTAGCCTGGGGCCAACATTTACTCCATACCCTTGGTAATAATTACCACTGATAAACAAACTTCCTGTGCCGTAGTTGGTTTTGCCTTTTGGTTATATCTAACAGGATACAAATGTAATAAAGATACAATAATTTTAAAAGGTTAAGTACATTTGAATTGCTTTGATTTAGGAGAACTGAGCATGTGCTTTGGGCTGCAATCCTGTGCACAGCTCCTTGGGAATAAGTCCCACTAAACTGAGTAGGACTTACGTCTTGGGAAACATACACAGGCTTGTGCTGTAAAAAAAATCTCTCCCTCTGGGGGGAAAAATGTTTCGTTTTAGCTGGTTTGGGCCCGTGCATTTTTAAAAGCTTATCTTGGGCGCCTTAATTTCGCGTTTGAACTAGACTCCCGGAATTCTGTGTCACTTCAAGAATAGTTTCTTATGGGGAAAGGGGGGGGACGAAAGGTAATTTTGACTCCCTTTTTTAAATTCTAGGGCAGCATCAAAAGTGCTGTTGTCTGTAACAGAAAATGATAGCTGGCTGCCAAATCCGTGAAGTCATGAGTTTTGTATTTAACACTTTCTGTGTGCTTGAAGGTGCTAAGAATGGGCAAATACAGTTGATTGCCAGCTCCCCCCCCGACTGTTACATTATCATTAAATCCTTTTATGATTTGACTGCAAAATGGTTGAAATCCAGTTCAGAATCCATGGGGGGTAAAAAGCGAGGAGTGGAAATAATCTTTGATGGGATTTAAAAGGCTATTTAAACCTAGCAGACGATTCCCAAGGCTCCTGTGTACTGTGCTGGCTGGCTAATATAAATGAATGTTAGACTGAGGAAGGAAGTGACTGGAGATCTCTCAGGTTTCTTTTCCCATCCACATGCCAATGTAATGCAAGATTTCCCCTATTGCCAAGTCTGTTTGGTTTAATTCAACATAGTTCTGAAAAGTTATGTTTGGTTTGCATCCACACCAAATTCTGTAAAAGACATTGGACCCTCCCACTGTGGAAATGCCTGGTTTTTACCCTGTCACATTATGCTTCAACCTTTATTCTTTGGTTATTCAGTACTTCTGCTTTTGGTCTAAGGATGTGACAGGCCCCCTTCTCACCTCACTACTTGTAGGGGGGGGCTTCTTCCTGTGCAGCATACATTACCTTTGTGGGTCCTGTGCTGCTTCTTTGGGCATCATGAAAAGCCATGGACCACATGGGAGGAGCCCAAGCTGTGGAGCTTAGTCACACAAGCATCATCTCTTCCAAAAGCTTCCCAGTGTGCAGAAGAGCTGCAATAGTGTAGGTTCCTCCTGTGTGGCCTGAGACTTCTTGTATTACCTATGATGCCTCCGGTGCAATGTGACAACCAGTATATACTTACGACACAGAACTGTGATAGAATAGCCTCCAACATTTCTCTGATAACAATAGTGATGTCCTATTCTATTATTATTATTATTATTACTGCTGCTACTACTACTACTGCTGGGGCGCGGGTGGTGCTGTGGTCTAAACCACAGAGCCTAGGACTTGCCGATCAGAAGGTCGGCAGTTCGAATCACCGCAACGAGGTGAGCTCCCGTTGTTCGGTCCCAGCTCCTGCCCACCTAGCAGTTAGAAAGCACGTCAAAGTGCAAGTAGATAAATAGGTACCGCTCCGGCGGGAAGGTAAACAGCGTTTCTGTGCGCTGCTCTGGTTCGCCAGAAGTGGCTTAGTCATGCTGGCCACATGACCCAGAAGCTGTCTGCGGACAAACGCTGGTTCCCTTGGCCTATAAAGCGAGATGAGCATGCAATCCCAGAGTCGACTGGACTTAACAGTCAGGGGTCCCTTTACCTTTTTACCCCAGACCAAAGTGGCTTGCAACAAGAATGGCAGCAGAATTTACTACCCCTACTACTACTACTATCTGAAGAAGTGTGCATGCACACGAAAGCTTATACCAAGAACAAACTTAGTTGGTCTCTAAGGTGCTACTGGACAATTTTTTAATTTTTATATATATTAAAATAGGGCATTCTTCTTCTTCTTCTTCTTCTTCTTCTTCTTCTTCTTCTTCTTCTTCTTCTTCTTCTTCCCTGCCCATCTGACTGGGTTGCCTCAGCCACTCTGGGCAGCTTCCAACATATATACAGTAAAAACATAATAAAGCATTAAACATTTTAAAACTTCCCTAAACAGGACTGCCTTCAGATGTCTTCTAAAGGTTGTATGTATAGTTATTTATCTCCTTGGCTTGGAGGTTGCATAACTCCATACCATCCAACATTTCTTAGAACAACAGCCCACTTCCTAACCTAGTCGAGGAGGGTGTTACTTAGCAACACCCAGGTACTTAGTCTCCCTTCATCAGCCAAGGTTTCTCGGCAGTGAGTGAAGCAGTGGGTGGAAGATGTTCACCCAGAGGCACAATGATCCGCACGTCAGCTCCAAGGTCCCCTGTGGCAAGCCCAAGTGTCCCTACTTTCCAGGGACAGCCCTGGATTTAAGAAGCCATCCCATTTTCTGATTTGATCCAGGTATGTCCCACTTTTCCTTAGGTCGTCCCTATTTTAATCACAGAAATGTTGGAGGGGACGTCTCGATTTTCATAAGAGAAATGTAGGACATGCCTATTTTCATTGGAGAAATGTTTGAGGGTAGACATAAATCTGTGCTATTAACACGGGGCATAGAATCATTTACGCAGTAGGAGCGAGCCCACAGTATGTCAAATGATTCTCCATGAACTCTTTTATCAAATCCTTTGAGCACTTTCCTGTGTTAATGGTTTATAGGTGAGAGGCTGTGATCCTACTTTATCCTGCTTTGATTTTGTTCACATTGCTAGTTCTGAAGAGAAGCTTTGCTTTTTTTGAAGAGGCTTTGTGGGGAGTTGGGGAGGAAATGAGCTATTGAAGCTTAGCCCCACAGAACATTTAAATACACAGTTAACTTTAGCCTGCAAATAATTTTTGTTGACTCTAGTGATGTGTTCTGGTGAGAGGTCTAACTTGTGTCTCTTCTTCCACCCATGGGAAGGGGGCCCCAACCTGACAACAGGGAAGCAGGAAACCAAGGAAGAAAAGTTATCCATCAAATGAGAGCCCCTAGTATAGCATTGTAGGACCCAGGTGGCGCTGTGGGTTAAACCACAGAGCCTAGGGCTTGCTGATCAGAAGGTCGGCGGTTCGAATCCCTGCGACGGGGTGAGCTCCCGTTGTTCGGTCCCAGCTCCTGCCAACCTAGCAGTTCGAAAGCATGTCAAAGTGCAAGTAGATAAATAGGAACTGCTCCTGCAGGAAGGTAAACGGCGTTTCCGTGCGCTGCTCTGGTTCGCCAGAAGCGGCTTTGTCATGCTGGCCACATGATCTGGAAGCTGTACGCCGACTCTCGGCCAATAAAGCGATTTGAGCGCCGCAACCCCAGAGTTGGACACGACTGGACCAATGGTCAGGGGTCCCTTTACCTTTAGTATAGCATCGTGATAGAAAGAAAGAGATACCCCATGACTTCAGATGCCATCTCTGTGAGGGCCACATGCTGAACATTTCAGCACTGCTCCTGTGTAACCACTGAGCCTGCTGCAAAAAATAAATATTACTAGTAAAGCACAATGTTTGAGAAGCCTTGCTTCAGGTACGGAAATACTATATTTTTTTGCATCCATCTCCCCACCTCAGTAAACAAGGAGTCAGGTGGAATGATATAATGTTTGACGTTTAAGCAAAGGATTACGTCTTCAATGTGCATGCTGAGTTTCATTGTCCTCTCTCTGTGCTGAAGATAACTATATAACTACATCAGTTATCAGTTAACTATCTCGGATAACTGCGTTTTAACCCCTTTCCTGGCTCCCTTGCAAATGGGAGCAGAAGGAGCAGATCAAATTGTAGGATGAACCTCCAGCACAGGACTGTGTTCTGCACATACATACCCAACTTCATTGTCATTCTTCAAGGCCTATATTACATCATAACATGCATTGGATTTTCTTCCCAATTGTAGGTTCATAGCGGCTCTCCTCATATCCCACTCAGTGTGTGGACATCAGGATCTTCCCTGTGCATTTATTGGGCTATTACATTACAAACAAACACAGAACGCTGAACAGTTAAGCTGAACAGTCCCTTTAGTTTCCCAGTTCTACTTTTCAAAACTTGTCTTAATTCCTTTCTCACCCACTGATGCTTCGCTCATCTTCGTTGTTGTTTCTCTTAAAACCTACATGCACCGGCTGCGCTTGCCAGTGTTACCTTTTCTTTTTCTGTGAAGAAAAGTAATAGAAAATGATTTCTTTTTATGTTCTCTTTATGGACTGATGTTTGAGGCTTGGCTATGGGGTGCTGCTGTTGTTTTTGCCATTCTTGAGCCAGGCAGGAGGGTTAATGCAATTCAGCGCTCGCTGCTCTCTGGCCGTGTACTGCCTCGTCATGGCCTTTCAGTGCCTAAGAGATTTATTTTTGTTTAGCTTTCTTTCTCCATTCACTTTGAGGTGACTATTATTAAAATGTGTTTAGAGTACACTCTTTCCTCTTTATTTTGAGCTTCTGGCTGACTACGCTTGGTAATTACATGTAACCACTTCACTTTGTAATATATTCCCCATATTTCCCTTCCAGCTGACCTAACACTTTCATACAGTAACATACTACAAAGTTCAGTCACCCCTTTTTATCTGAAGGCGTAAATGGGCCTCTGTTGCTTATGCATCTTTGAAATCCACATCAGTCCTTCTAAGCAAACTTCTTTTCAAATGCAGATAACGGTGGAGGGCTCAGAACTCCCGCCCCTTGCCCCTCAGTCCAAGGGAAAGCGCTTGTCTCCACTCCTCCGCGCATGCTGCTTAATATCCACTTGCCATTTAAAATAAAAGTTGCAATACCAATTTGCAAGGGAATATCGTTCTACTCTGAACTGAGCTTGGTTACAGGAGGAGAAGTTTGAACTGATTTGATTACGGACCATTCCAGAGTTTGAATTCGCGGTGCATTTGAAAGTTGGTAGTTGCTCAAAGTGAAGAAAATGTCACATTTGTGAGGCTGTTTTGTAGTCCATTGCTGCTCTTAGAATAAACATGTTCTTGGGCATGCTTTGGGGGAGAAATAACAGTTCTGTACATTTTCAGCATAATGTGCTGGATCCTTATTGGCTAGTGCCCACAACATCAGCAACACAATCTCTGGATTGGAGGGAGCAAAGAATTAACACACCGGTCTGAACGCCTCCTTAAAAAAGAGGGACATCTGTCTGGCACACATGACACTGAAACTCAGGATTTATTTTTGTATGAATATTACAGGATATAAGCAAATCCATCTTCTGAAAAGGCACAAGTTGAGGGGGAACTATACTGCATAGCTAGGATATGACCATATTATTGGAAAACATTGACCTAAGCATGGAGTGGCCAGTAGAAGTTTGTTTGAAAGAAGTTTGGGTATGAAGATTTACTGTAGTCCATAAGGACTTATATCTGTTGATCATGCTTTCATGAGAAAGGGCTGATAATCCAGCCCTATATTTGTATAACAGGACACTTAACACCACCAAGGGTCCCAGGTGGCGCTGTGGGTTAAACCACAGAGCCTAGGACTTGCTGATCTGAAGGTTGGCGGTTCGAATCCCTGTGACGGGGTGAGCTCCCATTGCTCGGTCCCTGCTCCTGCCCACTTAGCAGTTTGAAAGCACGTCAAAGTGCAAGTAGATAAATAGGTACCGCTGCAGCGGGAAGGTAAACGGTGTTTCTGTGCGCTGCTCTGGTTTGTCAGAAGCAGCTTTGTCATGCTGTCCACATGACCTGGAAGCTGGACGCCGGCTCCCTCGGCCAATAATGCGAGATGAGCGCCGCAACCCCAGAGTCGGACACGACTGGACCTAATGGTCAGGGGTCCCTTTACCTTTACCTTTACCTTTACCTTTACACTTAACACCACATACTGGCAAATGCTAATGCACGTAGTGAAATTTTGTTTGGGTTGCCTACATTTTTCCAGGTTAACCTTCTACTCTACTCATAATTAGACTTACAAGAGCCATCCATCAGGCCACAGGGGAAAGCTCTTCCTTCCTTTAACTAAAAGGGCACTCGGCCAAGGATGATTGGCTTGACGGGTCAGACTGTTCTTCAGTGCCACTGCTAATGCCTGGTAAACTTGGACAGTTCCTCGAATCTGCTGTCTTGTTAAGAGGAGCATGTCTTACAGAAAGCTTCCAAGGGGTTCCGCGAATATGGGTTCACAACTTGTCGGTGGTGGAGGCCACTTCTTAACTAACGGACAAACAAAAATGCACAGAAAGATTTGAAAGTGCTTTAACCTGGTTGCTAAATACAACTGCATATTTAACTAGATATTCACAGTTTGCGGCTGGGTTTTCATTCTTGAATACTTCACAGACCACTTGAATATTTTGCATATTTTGTGGGCAAAAACAACAACAACAAAAACCCACCATGCCCTAAAGTTGGGAGGGAGGAAAGGGACACCTGTAACCTTTCGCCTGGAAGCAAGTCCCCTTAGAAAATGATAGACCCTCTCCATATTCCTGCTTAAGGGAGACATCAGTTGTTTTGTGACATTCGAAGCCATCACAGCAAAAGCTCTCAGACCTTTTTTGCATGCCTGAAAACCAATGCAGTTCATGCAGTATGGCAACTATAGGTTACAGCCTTCATCATCCCTGACCCTTGACCATGTTGGCTAGGACTGATGGTGGTTCTCCAAGCATTGTTTACAGAAGTGCATACATTAGGGTGACGATGTGGATCAAAATGAAGGTATTGGTGAAAATAATATGCAAAAATGCATTATATTAAGGGAAACTGCTTGCAAATATCTGTGTATTAGTCAAAACTGCATATGAAAATCTGTTTCTTAGGAGAACATGCAGATGAATTTTCATGAGGATTTTTTAAAATTGCAAATTGCTGAAAACGTGGAGAACTGGATTTGAAATTGGAAGTATGAGAAGCTGAGAGAACCAAAACTGACAGTTCCTGCCATCCCCAGGTGTTTCTCTAAGGTGCAATGCATGAACACAAGGGTTCGTGTGTGCATAAAGCTACCATTTTGGATTAGTTTGATGGTGTTGGTCTTTCCCACCAAATCAGCCACCATCCTCCCTGGTGGGATGGCAAATGTTTGTGAAAGACTTGTGCAATCATCCCTACCCATGGTTGAGTTATATACCAGCATGCCCCTATAGCTTAAAATTATACTGCATGGAAGCTGTTTCCATGCTGCTGAGAGCATGTATTATTGGGGCTTGACTCTCATAGTAATCAGTGGAGTGTACTTCTGAGTACATAAGATTAGACTTCCATTCTCATTAATTTTGTTGGGAAAGTTAAGCAGCAGCTCACTGTTTCAGTCCCAATGTACGTTTATCTGAATAAAACCAAAACGGCTCAATGAGCTTGGTTGTTTCTGATTGCAAGCTTCCATCTACAGCCTTGTAATAATTCAACTTCATAATTTCCACTTCATTTCCAATAATCTTGTTAAGCATTCATGATACACACAGTGGTTAAATTATGCTGCTTTTTCAATCCAAAAGTCCAGTTTGCCAGAACATGTTGGTGTGGGGAAAATTCATGCTTCCCCTCAATTTCGTTTGAAGAAAGCATCAATTCCTAACTTTTATGCATTTCAAAGTATTGCCTAATGGCCCGATCCCAAGACTTTCTGTGCCAGCACGTAAGTGCCCAGGAGAGAGCGCCTTGATTGCGGTTCCAGCTGAATGTCATAAATCATGCTAGAACATCACTGTTCCTTGGAGATAAGTCTAGCATTACTTTCAGAAATGCTGACAAAAATAATATATAGGGCAGGTATTCCATGATATACACCCATCCAGATGGGCAAAGTATTAGTAATAATAATAATAATAATTAATAATAATAATAATAATAATAATAGATGCCTACTTTTACAAAATAAAATGCATATTTCTGTTAATTTTCATTAAAGTCAAAATCTTAGGGTTACAACTGGGGTGGTTCATGTCAGCTTTCTGGACTGAGAGTTGTTTCAGAAGCTGCTAACCTTCTAACTCACATTGTCCAACTCTCCAGGGGCATAGCGCAGGGGATGCCAATGGGGCCATGGCCCCGAGTGCAGATTTTTGAGGGGATGCAAAGCAGACGCCCCTGGCAGGCACCCCCAGCCCATCTCCCACTGTCAAAGGAACCAACTCTCGAGGAGAGGAGCATGGGCACACAGGTGGCATCTGTGGTGAGGGTTGCGGTGCCCCGGCAGGATCCTTGACCCTCCGCACTCAAATATTCAGAAAATGGAAGCCAGTAACTCTAAAACACATATGCAACATGCATGTTTATTCATATGTAAGTTTCATTTAGTGAAGAGCACAATTCAAGAGTATGTTTCCAAGCACAATTCAAAGTGTTGGTGCTGACCTTTAAAGCTCTAAACTGCCTCGGCCCAGTATACCTGAAGGAGCTCTCCACCCCCATCATTCAGCCCAGACACCGTTCAGCTCTGAGGGTTTTCTGGCGGTTCCATCACTGCGAGAAGTGAGGTTACAGGGAACCAGGCAGAGGGTTTCTCGGTAGTGGCGCCCGCCTTGTGTAACACCCTCCCATCAGATGTCCAGGAAACAAACAACCATCTGACTTTCAGAAGACATCTGAAGGCAAACCTGCTTAGGGAAGTTTTAAAAGTTTTATGTTTTATCGTGTTTTTAATATTCTGTTGAGAGCCACCCAGAGTGGTTGGGGAAACTCAGCCAAATGGGCAGGGTATGTATGTATGAACGAACGAACAAACAAACAAACAAACAAACAAACAAACAATTATTGGTGAAGTAAAACTGCTGCATTAGCAGCACCAAAGTGATCTCCCCAGGCCACAAGCCTGGGCAGTTGATATTGCAAAGACATTTATCAGTGCAGGAGGGAACTGGAACTCCTGCCTTTGCAGAGTGTTGCTTTCTTTCTTTGCTAGAGCTGGATGCAATCATTATGCAAAATGTGCTAGTATTTGTGTGCAGCAAATGAGAGAACTGAACGAAAAGTTTCACGGAGCTGACAAAGCGATGAAGGAGGCCATTTCACTTCGAGAAGATGGAACAAGACGTGGGCTGGTATTTGGGCAGATGTGTTCGGAGAGCAAGCATTTATGAAATCTTCCAAAGCTGTGGAGGGATGACATATGGAGGGAGGATGACAGAAAGCCAAAGAGCCATGCGGATTTGGAGTCTTGTCATCTGTGCGTCAAGCGTCTTGACAAGGGATCGCTGGATGTGGCAGGGAGTACGGTAAAGCATTGATATGTCTGAAGTAAGGCTGTCAAGAGATTTGAAAGACTTCTGCAAGATCCAAAAAATGAGAAACTGAATGCTGATGGAGCAGAGCCTTCTCCAGCAGCAGCATTCCTCTTTGCTAACATATAATAATAATAATAATAATAATAATAATAATAATAATAATAATTTATTATTTGTACCCCGCCCATCTGGCTGAGTTTCCCCAGCCACTCTGGGCGGCTCCCAATTGAATGTTAAAACAATACAGCATTAGATACAGGACCGGTGCTGGCAAATTTTGCGCCCTAGGTGAGGGGGCGGGGCACATGACGTCATTGCGCATGACGTACGGTGCCCCGCCCCCTGCCCGCCGGGCGCCCCGCGCCCCAGCGATTTTCGCCACTGGTTGGGGCGGCACCGGGCGGGGGGCGAGGGGCAGGCTGGCCAGCGCCCCCTCCATTTTGGCGCCCTAGGCAGTTGCCTAGTTCGCCTAAATGGAAGCGCCGGCCCTGATTAGATATTAAAAACTTCCCTAAACAGGGCTGCCTTCAGCTGTCTCTTAAAAATAGGGTAGCTGCTTATTTCCTTGACATCTGATGGAAGGGTGTTCCACAGGGTAGGCGCCACTACCGAGAAGGCCCTCTGCCTGGTTCCCTGTAACCTCACCTCTCGCAATGAGGGAACCGCCAGAAGGCCCTCGGTGCTGGATCTCAGTGTCTGGGCTGAACGATGGGGGTGGAGACGCTCCTTCAGGTATACAGGACCGAGGCCGTTTAGGGCTTTAAAGGTCAGCACCAACACTTTGAATTGTGCTCGGAAACGTACATGAGGATGGTGGTGTTAAGAACTCAGGCTAACACTATTGTAGCCGCATTAGAGATGGCGAAAAGGGCAAAGGCCACCCAGTGCTTGCATGGCTGGGCTGTGGTTTGAATCAGAGACCCCTGGGCTCATATACTTAACTATTACGCTACCCTTTCTCCTTTCGCTGTAAATGAAAACATCAAGTTTCATCACTTCCCATCACATAAAAGCGTGCTTTTTTCCCTTCCTTCCATGAACACTAGTTGTTCTTTACTTCTAAATCATTAAAACTATTTTTATCCCGACTTTTATTTTACACCGCATATTAACATGTCACAAGAAGGCCTGCGATGAAGAACTTTCCTCTTTATGGCAGTTCTATTTCTTGCCATCAGGGCAGACACAATAAATCTAATTTTACAGAGCTTGCATAACATAGTTGCCGAGGCTAAGCTGTGAACCATGTGTTGCTCCTGCCTGAACTTAGGTGAGCCGCTGTGTCTCGGCACCAGTCTCATACCTGCAAAATGGGAGAATCGTGGCCGTCACAGCAGCAATACAATCCTAAGCAGGTGTCCTCAATATCAAGTCTCATTGTGCTTACCCTGTTTCCCCTATTTTATGACGTAGTCATAAAATAAGCCATAGCAGGATTTTTTCGCATTTGCGAAATATAAGCCGTACCCTGAAAATAAGCCATAGTGATAGGCGCAGTTCTGGAGGGCGCCAAGGAAAACGCGGGGCTGGGCTTACGTAATAAAAATAAGACATCCCCTCAAAATAAGCCATAGTGCGTTTTCTTGAGGGGGAAAAAATATAAGACGGTGTCTTAAAATAGGGGAAACACGGTACTCCCTGATAGACATCTATAGGATGCCATGTTAGTCTGCCACAGCAAAAACAAAACAAAAGCCCAAAGGTTATCGTGACACTCGAAAGACACACATATTATTGGATACGTTATCATGGACTTACAAAATGATCTTAATCGACTCTCCACAATTTATAGGCCTCTCTATGACCTTCAAAGGCTCCATCCAGCAAACTATCTTAAGTCACTAGACAACCCCAAACACCGCTGGGCTTTTTCCAGGCCTCGTTTTAATGCCCTCCCCTCAGCTCTCTTAGAGGGCAGATATAGTGAGATACCGATCGATCAAAGATTATGCCCCTTTGATTGTAATGAGATTGAATCCACTGGGCACGTTCTCTTATACTGTCCACTGTATCGTGACTCAAGGAAAGAACCACTGTTGGGGAAACTGCCAGGCCGCTCTGAGGAAGCCTACATCAGAGTCCTCCTAGCGGATAAAGATATGGAGACCACTAGGATCGTCGCAAAATTTTGTTTTATTGCGACAAGAGTAAGACGAATAATGACTGAGACTGAGATTTGAGCTTTAATCTCTGAAGGAATGTTAAGAGGTGGTAAAGATCTATTAATGTAAAATTTTAAAATCTTAAGTTTTAAATTTTAATTTTAAATGTAAGTATCAGTTTTATGAGATGGGTTCTAATTCTGTAATATAACTCAATCTCCAATACTATATCTGGTTATCTGTTCTCTGGTCTTTGACTGTAATAAAGATATTTGTATTTGTTATCATGGACTGCAGCTCACTTCATTAGATGCATGGAAGTGTTGTCCTAAGTTGCAGGTAGATCTGCATGTGGTTTGGAAGGCAGGGGTGGGGTGGGGTGGGGTAGGTTGTAAACTGTGAAGCTGGAAGGAGATTAAATGCAGAAAGTACAAAGATGGTGATAATTAAACAATTAGCAGTGGTAATTCACCAAACAGTTGGTGACAACACAGGCATCCTGGCACTGGGAAGCCAATTAGCACGTGCACTGTGACAAAATTCCATTGCCCTGATTCTATCCACTCATCCTCTTCACCTTTCACCCTTCAAAACCCCTTTTTCCAAGCACGGCCACTTTAAGGCCAGTTACAGACAGGATGAAATGACTTGGATATTGTGTGCCCATTTATTTTTATTTTTTTGCAGAGGCTGGCCTTTTCGCCCTATGTAGAATGCAAAGAGGTCACTGCTGGCACTTGATGGCATATGTTCTATAGAAGATAAGCAGGTGAATGAACCCCCGAGACTGGTCCTGAGCAGGAATGAGGACAAAGATGCCATCTGGGTTTGCTGCAGGATCTGATCCAGGTGTCTCTCTCTCTCTGGCTATGTTGTTGCTAGTTGAGCAGCTGACTTAGGCTGAGGGAGAGGGATGCCTGTAAGCAAGTACCCAACAATATCTGTGTTTTGTGCTGTGCGGATGCTGCATTGTATCATTGTTTAACTGCTGATGTATTTGCGTTTTATTAATGCATCACTCTTTTCCGGGAATGTTTTTTCTCCAGGAATGTTAACCGGCACTGAAGGGTGGAGCCTACGTTTTAGATATAAGTAGGTGTGTTAAACTGACCGATTCTATTCATGCTACAAACCCTACTTAATTCAAAGGACCTTCCTCTCAAAGAAGTGTGCATAGACTTAAGCTGAGTCCCACATCCTTGGGAGCAAATCCTATTGAACTCTGTATGACTTATCTTTGGGTAAATGTGCTTAGGAAAGGACTATTGACCTTAGAGGAAATATTTTAAATACCTCCTTCTTTAAAAATCTCATTGATATTACCACTGCCCCCCTCCGTCTGCTCAGACTTGCCCAGCACAAAGTTGTGCCCTTTGAGATGTTGCTGGGCTGTGTACACACTGTCTCTTTAAAGCACACTGGAAGCACATTCTGGCCCTCAAAGAATTCTGGGCACTGTAGTTTACCCCTCACTGAATTCCAGTACCCAGCAACCTTTAACCCTTTTAAGCGGAGGGTGGATGGCCATCTGTCATGTAGTTGAGATTACTGCATTGCAGGGGGCGGGCCTAGAATCACTAGATGACCCCTGGAGCCCCTTCGAAATCTATGATTCTGTGAACTAGGCCTCCGAAGGTCCAACAATCAGATGATTGTTAAATCTTCAGAAACCCAGTTCAAAGGGCATCACAAAACTGCTGTTTGAGAGGGGGTTTGGAAGACGTCTTCAGAACATAGCTGTCAACTTTTGGATTTGAAAATAAGGGATGCTGCGAGGGCGGTGCAATGGCACCAAGTAGCCTTGCCACCCTGCACTCCAGAGGCTGCGCGTGAACGGGAGAGTGAAAGAGCGAGCACGTAGATGGCAGGCAGGTTGTCTGGCTGTCTGGTTGGGCGTGAGAGTCTAGCTGCACAAGGCATGCAAGCTCCACCCCCAGTCGGTCTCAGACTCCTTATTGGCAGCCGAGCAACGCAGCTGAGGATCCTCCCTGGCCGGCAGGGAGGGAGAGGAGCTGTTTCCTTTGAAATCCGGGAAATTTAAGGGATATCAACAATCCGGGATGGCAGCGGGAAACGGCATTGGAATAAGGGAGTTTCCCGCAAAAAAAGGGAGGGTTGACAGCTATGCTTCAGAAGCCACTCCCCCCCCCAACATGCCGCCTTGCCCTGTGCTCAGCTGCGAACATCCCGCCCTTACCTACCCCACATCTGATGTCAGGTGTAGGACCAGTGGCTGTAGTTTTGCCAAAATGGCCTCGCAACCCAAATGGGGAGGCTGATAGCCCATGGGCCAGAGCTCTCCTCCTGTTGGAGGCAGTATATCTCTGGATGCCAGTTGCTGGCCATCACAAGCAATGAAGGTGCTGTTGCACACTCAGGACCTGCTTGTGGGCTTCTCATAGGCATCTGCTTGGCCACTGTGAGAACAGGATGCTGGCCTGGATGAGCCTTGGGCCTGATCCAGCAGGTTCTTCTCATGTTCTTATGCTTGCATGAAGGGTGGTCTATAAATATTTTTCATCTCTAAAAAGTTTAATAAGTACTCAATACAATTTTATTTCCCCCCCCCCCCGGCAGGTTCTAAAACCACAATAACCGTATACCATTGAGCATATCATATATTTAGTAGGGTGCGGGTGGCGCTGTGTTCTAAACCACTGAGCCTCTTGGACTTGCCGATCAGAAGGTTGGCGGTTCGAATCCGCACAAAGGGGTGAGCTCCCGTTGCTCTGTCCCAGCTTGTTCTGCCAAGGGCAGGGTTCTTTCCAGATCTGGAGACAATAAGCACACCAGTGGATGAAGAATAAATAATGCTTTATTTGCATAAGGTTAACAGATAGCAGCAGGCATACAAAACACAAATTATGGCATACCAGACAGAAGTCACACACAATCTCCCCTTCAGCTGCCTGGAGCTCCAGGTAGAGCATCGAGAGAGACCCCGGCCGACAGTCTCACAGCATCTGGTACCACGACCTGTAAAGCAGCTCTCTGAGCCCCTTCAGCCTACAACAGGGGTGGCCAACTCCCAAGAGACTGTGATCTACTCACAGAGTTAAAAACTGGCAGTGATCTACCCCCTTTTTTGGGGTTCAGGTCAAAGTTGCTGTTGAGATTTTTTTTAGGAAGGAGGAAGGCCCATTTTGGGGTGGTTCGGGTCAAAGTTGTTGAGTTTTTTCAGGGAGGAGGTAAAATGTTGAGCTTTTTTTAAGGGGAGCCACAGTTGTTCAGCTTCTTTGGGGGAGCCAATGATCTACCAGTGATCTACCGCAGACGTCCAGTGATCTACCGGTAGATCACGATCTACCTGTTGGACATGCCTGGCCTACAGCTTTTATAGCCAACGTTGATTGACTTGATTGACTGCACCTGGTTAGCAGGCATCACTCATGATCAGCCCGGGACACTGGGTGTGGCTCAACAGGAATGCGGAGCAGCTGAGTCTCCAACCCAATTCACTGCAACTGGGTATCCTCCCCACTAGCCAATCAGCACTTAGAGCATAGGAGACCCAGGAAAATCCTGACACAGGTGTGTGAAAAACAAGTTATACCATCATGAATCGGCAAACCTTAAACCGGGGATGTAAAGGGAAAGAGACATGTCATCTAACTCCTCGAAATTACAATGGTTTTCTGCGTTTCCCCTACACAGCTCCTGCCTAACTAGCAGTTCGAAATCACGCCAGTGCAAGTAGATAAATAGGTACCTTTACCTTTTTTAAGGGACCCAGGTGGCGCTGTGGGTTAAACCACAGAGCCTAGGGCTTGCTGATCAGAAGGTTGGCGGTTCAAATCCCTGTGACGGGGTGAGCTCCTGTTGCTCGGTCCCTGCTCCTGCCAACCTAGCAGTTCGAAAGCATGTCAAAGTGCAAGTTGATAAATAGGTACTGCTCTGGCGGGAAGGTAAACGGCATTTCCGTGCGCTGCTCTGGTTCGCCAGAAGCGGCTTCGCCATGCTGGCCACATGACCTGGAAGCTGTACGCCGGTTCCCTCGGCCAATAAAGCGAGATGAGCGCCGCAACCCGAGTCGGACACGACTGGACCTAATGGTCAGGGGTCCCTTTACCTTTACCTTTTTAAAGGAAAAGCAGGACAGTATGGGATCGAATCAGAAACTGGGACGGCTTCTGTAAATCCAGGACTATCCCTGGAAAATAGGGGCACTTGGAGGTCTGCATCAGGGTGCTGATGTTGCTGGAAACCACAGGAGGGGGAGGGGACGCTGGGATCCTGCTTGCTTGTTTCTCCAAATGCATCTGTTTGGCCACTGTGAGAATAGGATGGTAGGCTAGAAGGGCCATTGGTGCAGCAGGCTCTTCTGCTACTCCTTCAGTTTAAACCACGGGACTTTCTCCCGACCCAGGCTACTTTGCACCTGGTCTGTCTCCTTTGCAGGATGGCTCTGGGTAACTGTACGTCCTACTAAGGGGATGTGCCTTACAACTTGCCAGATCAGGAGAATCCGAAGCAGGAGGCCGACAGGACCCTGGCGCTTACTTAGGTCAGAGAGGAGAGAGAAAGGGGGAGTTCGGGGTGGGGGAACGGGAGAGAGAGAGAGAGAGAGAGAGACGGCGGCGGGAGCGAGTTTAGGGTTAGGCACCTCCTGCGGCCAATCCCACCGAGTGTGTGTGACTTCGTGCCTCCTCCATCCAGGGGCTGCCGCCGGGATTGCACAGCCTTCGGCGCTGAGACAACTTTTGCAAGGAGGCGAGAGCTTCCATAAGGGAAGGAGAAAAGGACCCGTCCCTGGAGGGGGGTGGGAGAGGGGAATTCCTGCTTCCGCACACACCCCACCCCACGCCACCCCACCCCTCCCGTCGGCATGGCGAGGCCCCCCTTCCCTCCGCCTGGCACAGGGACCCTTTAAGGGGAGGGGGCAGCGCCTGGAAGGCTTGGCTAGGGGATGACTCGGGATTGGGCCGCTGGGGCAGCCGCCTTTGGTGCCCCACCGGGAGGAAAACACGGAGCGGGCTTTAAAAAACAAAAACAAACCCAACTCGGCGCAACTTTGGCGGAGGCGAGCGAGCCGATTCCCGCCGCCGTTTCCTTTTCCTCCCTGCCGCCTGCCTGCTCCCCCCATCCGTGCTCCGGGCGTGGAGTGAACTAGGATGGTGGTGCACAGCGCCGGGGCTGGCTTGCTGCTCAACTGTCTCCTCCTCCTGCTGGCTGGAGCGAAGCAGAGCCGGGATCCCGCTGCAACCAGCTGCCAGATCCACAGGAAAGTAAGTTCGCTCCCGGGGGGGGGGGGGGAGGCGAGAAGTCCGGGGCGGGGGGGACGGGGACGGACGACTGTCTCCTGCAAACTTGGGCAGGATGGCGCGAGGCCAGCAGAGTCGCCTCGAGACTTTTTTTTTGCTTATAGTCTCCCATTTGGGGGAAGCCTCTCAAACTAGGGTGTGTTTTGAGAGCAACGCACCTTCCTTTTTCTAGGGGGCTGGAGAGCAGCGCCACAAAGTGGGGTTTGGGGGAACCCCAGGGGTTGAGCTTGGCTGCTCCGCTGTTGTATCCACCCACCGCACTTTCGCATGCACGAGGGAAAGTTTTGCTGCTGCTGCGTGTTTTTTCTTTTCTTTTTTTGCAAACTGGGTTTCACGCTGGGTGCTGGGCTTGTCAGCAGGAATTTTGCAGAAGGGAGAAAGTGCTGCCGGCAAGCGGGGCTGCCTCATCCCATCCCACCTTCGCTTGCAAGGAAGCCCCACCAGTGTCATGCGGCACTTTTAAATGGGTGTGTTGGAAGCATAATGTTTGTGTTGGGGCCATAGGCTTCAGGAGGAGCCCAGAAGCGCCAGAAGAGCGTGTAAGCCACGTCCACACGTGCACCCTTGCCCCGGAGTGAGGCTCACCGGTCACAGCCGGGGCTGGACTTCTGGCTCCCGGTGCGTGAAATCTGCACTGCCAGTTTGCGAGCGTGTGGAAGGTGTGCTGCCAGGACTCTTTGTTGCTCCTCTTGCTTTGCAAGACACTTAACGGGGGGCTCCTGCTCTGGAATCTCTTGCAGCCTCGATTTCCTTCCTCGCACGTCCTTAGGAGTCAGCTGCATTGAACTCAGTGGCCCGGGGGGGGGGGGAGGAAGAGAGAGAAAGGACTTGCTTCTGAGTAGACCCCAACCTGCCAACGTGGGATCTTTCCTCCAGCAGCTGCGTGCGAAAGGCGGCCTCGGAGGTGGGGCGGGAACGCCTTTCCGAGAAGCTGAGAGAGAGAGAAGTGATGTCCGCCTTGGCCGTCGTTTGGATGGAGTGGTGTCTTTAAAAAAAAAGACATGTAAATTAGCCTTTGATGGGATTTAGAGTGCCTTTAATGAGATCCAGCGGGGAGAGGAGATAAGGTTCAGTGGAGGTGCCAGCCTGCTGTTTGTTTGGGTCATCCACTCTTTGGTTTTGTTTACTTTTAACACTTCTCACTCCTTTGCCAATTCCTCCAACCCCCTCCCCCCCTCTTTCCCCATAGCATCCCGCCAGGATGGAAGGCAGGCAAGCGGCTCCTGCATTCCAAGTGCACCTCATCAGGGCTTCATTTGTTCTGTTTGTTTTATCTCCTGTTCCTATTAAGGGAGACGCTTTTGCTCACGCCTTAAAAAGTGGATAGAGTTTTAACTGGCGCTAAAACCTTCCTCGTACTCCTCCATCTCCCCCACCCCACGTTTTGCAGGCTGCTGAAAAAATCTTAAAGTAACTTTTCTTTGCCATAACTCTTAAAAACGGGTACATTTTTCTTAGGGGGAAAAACACAACACTGTAGAAAAGAGAGAGTGCTGCCTTCACAGATTATTGGAAAAACCAAACTGTTCTGCGGATGGCCTCTATAATCCCATACCCTGGAGATGCTAATTGAGATGCAGAATATGAAGATACCGTGAGACACACTATGAAAAGTCTTTGGAAAAGAAGGTTGTGCGCTCCAGTCCTAAGCATGTTTACTCGGAGGCATCCCACTGTGTCCATCAGAGGTTTCCTCCCAAATGTGCATGGAACTGCAGCCTAAGGCTGAACTCTGTGGAATATCTTTCTGAGTAAGCTTGCACTGGCCTGATTCCTGAACAGCTTTTAATAAGAACTGCAGGTGGAAGGAAATATTTCAGCCAACACCACAATCCCATGCATGCTTACTTGGAAGTCTGGGCCCACTGAAATGTTTACTTTTAAGTAAACATGCACAAGATCAGGCTGCCTGCCAGTTCCACAGAGTTAACATTTGTTTCTTGGAGCCCCATAGGTTAAAAATAAGTTACCTAGCTGTGCACAGGATCATGGCCATTGTTGTCAGGAGCAGAGGGAGTAATCCCAGAAAAGGACAGCTAAAGGAAACCAGTACAGAGAGAATTTATAGCAGAGTCCATAGAACTATTTTGAAAGTTGTTTTTGCCATTCTAATTCTAAATGCATTCATTGGAAGCAAGTTAATTTTGACCTATTGCCATGCAGCGGACTGGGGCATGAGACGGTTAACGTGACATTAGAGCAGTGTATCGTGATGCATTAGGCCTTTCCTGTGCGGGTCATCTGGAAGCACAGTTGACAATGACAGAAATAAATTGGCATTTAACAAAACAAACTGTAGAGACACTGGACGCAATCCAACAAAAGTTAGTCACAAGCAGCAGCTTTATCTTACGTGCATTTATTCAGAAGTAAATCCCACTGAGTTTAGTGGCAGTTACTCTCAAGGAGGCATGCGCAGGTTTGCAAAGCTGTACTGTAGTTCCCTTGAAATAAATGAGACTTGAGCTAGCCCCCAGTTCCGTTCCCTTGCCTTTAATAGAACTTGGCTACCATCAAATCAGGGACCCAGGTGGCGCTGTGGGTTAAACCACTGAGCCTAGGGCTTGCTGATCAGAAGGTTGGCGGTTCGAATCCCTGCGACGGGGTGAGCTCCCGTTACTCGGTCCCTGCTCCTGCCCACCTAGCAGTTCGAAAGCACGTCAAAGTGCAAGTAGATAAATAGGAACCGCTCCAGCGGGAAGGTAAAGGGCATTTCCGTGCGCTGCTCTGGTTCGCCAGAAGCAGCTTAGTCATGCTGGCCACATGACCCGAAAGCTGAACACCGGCTCTCGGCCAATAAAGCGAGATGAGCGCCGCAACCCCAGAGTTGGACACGACTGGACCTAATGGTCAGGGGTCCCTTTACCTTTACCATCAAATCATGTTTGCTTTCGTCCAGAAAATGGTGGACAACCATGGTGGCATCCGAAACAATGGGTGCTGCTAACATTCATGGAGTACATGCCCGATGGCTTCAGTGTGCTCAGGAGGAGATTCTTCAGAAAACTTGTTCCAAAAATAATTTAAAGGCTTTAAACTGTGTATTTAAATTGGGCCCAGAAACAAATTGGAAGCCAGTGCAACTGAAAAAGCAGGTGATCATATCCTCTGTCAGCAGCAGTGCTGTTCTAAATTATAGTTTCTGTACACTTCTCCAGGGCAGGCCCATATGCAGGGTGCTACAGCAGTCTAATCTGAAAGTAACCAAGGTGTGTACAACTTCTCTATTAAAGGCCATGGTTGGTGAACCAGTGGAAGCTGGGCAGAAACATCTGTCTAGGAGCCAAGCTAAGTCCAGCAGTAGTCTCAGATTGCGCACCAACTCCTTTTATGGGGAATGCAATTCCCTCTAGAACAGGGAATTCCTAATTTGATCTCTCAAATTGCTTAAGCTCACATCCAGTCCTTCATTGGTCCCAGCCACTGATTTAGGACTTCCAGATCTCCCCTAGAATTGGATTGAAAGAAGAAACAGAATAGGGTATAACTAGCATCCTGGGGATGTGGGTGGCGCTGTAGGTTAAACCACAGAGCCTAGGGCTTGCCGATCAGAAGGTGGACTGTTCAAATCCCCGCGACGGGGTGAGCTCCCGTAGCTCGGTCCCTGCTCCTGCCCACCTAGCAGTTCGAAAGCACGTCAAAGTGCAAGTAGATAAATAGGTACCGCTGCAGCAGGAAGGTAAACGGCATTTCCGTGCGCTGCTCTGGTTTGCCAGAAGTGGCTTAGTCATGCTGGCCACATGACCTGGAAGCTGTATGCTGGCTCCCTTGGCCAATAATGCGAGATGAGCGCCACAACCCCAGAGTCGTCCGCGACTGGACCTAATGGTTAGGGGTCGCTTTACCTTTACCTAGCATCCTGGTGACACAGCACCTACAATTCTGGATGACCTTTCCCAGTGGTTTCATGTGGATGTTGAAGAACATAGGACAGTCCCTTGCAAGACTCCTCCAGGAGCCAAGGGCATACAGATGATGAACACAATTCCTTCAGTTCTGCTTTGAGACTTGCCCTTCAAGAGTTATTGGAACCACAATAGGATTATGCCTTCAGGCTGATGAGGAGGGTACCATGCTTAATTCTATTTAAAGCTGCTGTGAGGTTCAACATAGCCAGCAGATTTACTTCCACTGTCTTGCTTCTAGCAAAGCTAATCTATCAGGGTGACCAGAGCAGTTTCGTCCCCTGAACCAGGATGAGAATTAGACTGAAGAGAAACTAGGTAATCGGACATCCCTTTAATTGCAAGTCCAGCACATGCTGTGCTTCTTTATTCAAGAATAGCATAGCTGAGACTGGTTGATAGCTAGTAAGTTCAGTAACATCTAGGAAATGTTTGTTTCGTACTGTACAAGCCTCACCACCATTGAAACGCTACCTTAATACAGCAAAATATTTGCCAACCAGTATTTACCAGCTTTCTCTGGTAGCTTTTACCAGCCAGAACTGACATGGGTCTAGTACATCTCTCTAAAAATCATGCACACATTCTCAGGGTGAACAGATTTAAAAGCATCTGTAAAAATAATACAGCCTTGCCAGCTTCTCCGTGCATTTAGATACCCCCCTCATTTTATTCAATGACCCCCCCAGTGCATTTTGAACTCAAATCTACCAAATTCTCCCCCAAACAAAACTCAGTTGAGTTTGAAACATTTTTGGGAATATTGTATCTGTATAGGAACAACTCATTTAAAAATGCTGTTTTTCTAAAGCAGTGTTTTTCAACCACTGTTCCGCGGCACACTAGTGTGCCGCGAGATGTTGCCTGGTGTGCCGTGGGAAAAATTCCCCCAATTGAAAGCCGGGCCAATCGCGCGCCAGCAGGGAGGGAGGGCGAAAGACAGACACACGCATTTGCGTTCTCTCTTTCCCCCTCAGCATACACAAAAGGAATAGGCAGGCGGCGCGCGCAACGCCAGCCAATCGGAGCCGGGGCACTCGCGACGTCGCCGGGCCCTGATTGGCGGAGGGGTGAGGAAAGAGAACGGGACTCAGAACAGAAGCCGAGCGGAGAAGAACATAATGAGGAGGGGAGGGGAGGGAGAGAGAAGGGAGCCTGCGAGTTCCATCCGCCCCCAACGCTCGTCAGTGTCCCTCGGAGCGCATCCTTGGGAAGTGAATGAGCGCGGCCGCCTCGGGCAGTGGGATTACTCGGAGTTAAAGAACCAAGCTCTCCGGTGCGAACCTGTTGCGCTCTTGGCTTCTGTCTGGACGCGACCAGGGCTGCGCTGAGAGAGAGAGAGGCAAGTCCAACCCCCTTGGCGGCGGGCGAGATGAATCTTGTTTGTCTGCCTTATAGAAATATTTATATGCCGCTGCTGCCGCGGAGAAATTTACAAGCTATAGCTTAGGCTGGGGGGCCCCTCAAATAATTTAAAGGGGGGAAAACTGGATGTACATTTCCAAAATAGAAGATAAAAAACAAATAAAATAAAACCTACATACAGCAACATTGGCAAATGGCTTTAGATACCTATTAAAGCAACTCTATGCCCAGCTGAATGACTGTTTCAAAGGAAACAATTGAAATATTTTCGAGCATTCATAATAAAGTAATTATAAAATACTTTCTTTGTGTTTATTTGATTCCTATTCAAGAGAATTACTTTATATATAGTCAATATAGGCACAGAGTTAAATTTTTTAACATTTTCTAATGGTGGTGTGCCTCGTGATTTTTTTCATGAAACAAGTGTGCCTTTGCCCAAAAAAGGTTGAAAAACAGTGTTCTAAAGCAAGAGTAGCAGATTTCTATACTCCTGATTTGCACACAAATGTGGAAGCACTTACGTAGCTGATCAAAGGAGGTACCTGGCTACAGTCAGGAATCCTTTTTGAGTGGGGTGGGGGGAGGATGCTGATTGTATGGTGGTAGGATTTCTAACTGACCAGAAAAGTGCCCCGCCCAGCTTAAGACTCTAACAACACTTTTATCTGCAGAAATCAACAGGTGATGCTTTTTAGCATTATCACCTGCCAATGCCTGGACTCAAGCTGTTGTTTAAGGGCTTAGGTTGCAATCCCTAAACCCACTAACCTGAGAGTAAGCCCCACTGAATTTAATGGCACTTACTTCTGAGTAGGCAAGAGTAGGATTTAAGCCTCGGTGACATAAGCTGGTTGAAAAGTTGGCAGATGTACTACTGATGAAGATTTCATTTGTTTCTCGAACCTCTGCTAATTCTACACTGAAGTCTAAATTCAGCTGTGGAGTGGATGAAATATTCAGGAACTCCATAATATCTTCTTGGTATTCTGCCCCTATCTGTATATCTGCCTACTTTGAACACTGATGCTTGCTCTGGAACATCAAAGTACCGGTAGCATGAGTGTCTTCCTCCAAGGCACCCTTGCAGTCTTGCCTGTGATTCTTAAGGCTGCCATTTTATCATTGGTGTGGCTCCTCTTCCTTTAATAGCAGCTTGATTTGCAGAAATTTAAGAGGACAAGCTTTTCCTGGCATGGGCACAAGGTTATTCTAGAAAAGCTTTTTGTCTGGTTGGCATTAGGCATGGGAGCAGGACCACTGAAAACAAGAAATTACCTGCCACATTGCTAATACATATTGTTCCCTTTTTCAAGTATATTACATAAATGGTACTTGAGCCACTGTGTTTGAATCTGTGTGATACGGCTTGTGGTCACTGTTTAGCAAGACTACACTAGTGAAAGGTGGAGTACAGCTTTGGTCTTGCAGTCTAATAAACTGGCTATGAATCAGGAAGTCCCAGTTTTGAATATTCCCTCTGCTACAGTCTTTCAAGATAGCCTCAGCTCCCCATCTACAATATGGAGATAATAACACTGACCTACTTCACAGGATTGTTGTAAGGGTTACTGAGATAACGTCACCTCTAGGCCAGTTGCTCTCACTTAGTCTTGGCACCTGGATTATGGAGATAAAAATACTGACCTAATTTACAGGATGGTTGTAATGATTACAGAGATAATATTACTAATTTTTGCAGGAACATTGTAACGATTATGGAGTTATAATATGTCAGGTGCTTTGAACACTTGAAGGCGCTATAGGAATGCTAATTAATGGAAATTAAACGCTTGCTTCATGTTTTGCATGTGGGTTTTGTTTGCGCACGCATACCCTCTGCAAACAGAGGGTGACGTTTTGGATGCAGCTGCTCCATATGTAAGTCATATGTAAGTCATATTTTATTACAGAAGCCAGACCTTGAAGTGAAATACATATTATCTGAAGAGGAAAGGGTTCAGTTCTCAATACCTGCGTCAACCTTTTCCACCTAAATAGATGGGACTTTAAAGTGTACTGTAGTACAGCAATAAAACGCGGTTTCATTTGTTGAGGTTTTAACACTTTGAAAACCAAGTTTTCCTCTTGCCTTTCATGATGATTCTCTTGGTTATTTATTGTAAGTAAATCAGGTCCATGCTTTGGTTTCGGTAGTGGGGATTGGCTTCTGGCAGAGATTTATGTGGCTGCTTAGGTTTGCCACGGAGAGAATTGTATTTTAGAAGTGCTTAACTTTGGCTGGGATTTGGTCCAGGGGTTTGGTGAGGTTCTGCATTTGTGTTCAACCTGCAGCTGTGCTTTTGAAAACGCCCCATTTAATTTCCCATAGCATAGATTAAGCAAATGCAATTGCTGTCTGAATGATAGGTGGGAGGGTGAAATGTGTTCAAAGGCAGCTCATTATCTCCTGATTAAAATGTATTGCCACCTGTAGCTTTCCTTGGTGTTAAGTCTGCTTCCATGAGAATGGAAGGTAAATGCTTCACTCACCTTGTGCTAAGTAGCACCAGCTTCACCTGGTTAGTTAAAAAAAAACCTACCGTAAACCTCAAAGGTGTGTTTTACCCAATAGTGAGCATGTTCGCTTATTTATTAAGTTTTTGTCGTTCCTCTCACATTTTATGATCACAACAACTTGGTCAAGTAGGTTAGAGAGAGGGGGGGCAGGCTGTCACCAGTAGCATGACCAGGTCAGAAAGAGAGATCCTGTGCTTTCTACACAGCTATTAAAGGTGCAGGAGTCTCATCCTGTCCCCACTCCCCCCATGGCTGCCCTAGTTCCCAGTGAGCTTTATGGCTGAGTGCTATTTAAACTGGACTCTTCTTTGCTTTCTTCCTTGCCTTCTACATTTAGAAGAGTTCACTTCTTGGGGCACAGACCTAGCTTTTATGTTGCTCTGCTGTGCACCTGCCTACTATATTTAAAGTATATTCACATTTCTGAAGTGGCTGCAAGAGACTCGGTATACTAAGTCAGGGCTCATTTGTATATGACCAGTGAAAGAAAATTAAAAGAGAACCCCTTGGTTGAATATTGGTCAAGTATATAAAGCATGCTTTTGCAGAGATAGTTGTGCCAGAGGTCCCCAACAAAGGCTGGACTTAATACCCTGACATGTCAGTGGAGGTGCCTCTGCTTGTCGCTTGTGCTGCTGCAATAGCTGTACGGTTGCTTCTTGGTGCCTCCTGAGTCTTGTGTCGTGCAGTTGCAGCGCTTGTCCAGCGGGTGAAGCTAAGCCACTTGGCTTAAGTGGAATGGAAGAGGGAGAGAGTTGAGCGCCTGTGCATGTGTGACCATGATTGCTGTAGGGTAGGAGGAGAAATGGGCTGTCTCTCCCACCACATTGCTAGCAAGTGATCCTCTCGTGTAGTTTTAAATAAAAAGGAGACTATGCCCTACACAAAATGTTCTTGGCTTCATCGAACTGTCAGGTAATAGGAAGTCACCAAACAGTATTTGACAGAGTCATTTGATCAGGGTCACAGCCAGAGTTGTTGGTGTGTGCCGCATTGGCACAGACTTCTAAAGTTGGTTCATAATAACATTTTTTTGGCCAGGAATGTTCCTCCTCCTCCTCCTCCACCTCCTCCTCCTCCTCCTCCTCCTCCTCCTCCTCCTTTATAATGGCAATATTTGTGTCCGTGCTTCTTACTTGGGTACTTTTTTTGAACTGATGTTCAAAATGTAAGGTGTAAGTCTGCTATGTTTTTATGGTTTGCTGTGCTGGACAGCAGCAGTTTGCTCTCTTGCTTTGAGGTTGGAACCCAGATCCTGCCTCCTGATCAGCATCTTGCCTGCCGTGTACCTGGGACATTGCATATCATGAAGTTGGAAACTGATTCAGGGGTTCCCTTCCCCACAGTTGATTTGGGCCTGTTATTCTGATTTGTAAAATTATCTCGAAAGGGTGTTCTGTAGCAAGAAGATGGCCCTGTCATATGACTGAAGGGGAGGGGGATTCCCATAACCCCTCCATTCCGTTCTGTGCGCAACTTGCCTTGCTCTCTGTTTGACAGTTGATACCGGTATTTAAAAGCGAGCAAATCTCCATTTATATGTTTCAGACACTTCTTTCAAATCATAACTACCTTTCTATGCCCCCTTCCCTGCAAAGATCTCAAGTACATGTCCCCCCCCCTGCTTTCTCTTCACAACAACCCTGTGAGGTAAGTCAAGCTGAAAAATAGATCACCCAGTGGGTTTCATGTGGCTGAGTAGGGATTTGAACCCTGGTCCAGCACATTTTTGATTAATTAATTGATTAATTAAATTTGCATACCGACCCTATACCCACAGGTCTCAGGGCGGTTACAATATAAAAACACAAAATAAATGCAACAACAAAATAATAATTAAAAGAAACAAAAACAACCCTATAACCCCTTCCTCCTCAACAATTCTTCAAAGGGCATTGGATGTCAACCAGCCAAAGGCCTGGTTAAAGAGGAAATTTTTTTGTCTGGTGCCTAAAGGTGTATAATGAAGGTGCCTGGCGAACCTCCCTGGGGAGAGCATTCCACAAACAGGGAGCCACTGCAGAGAAGGCCCTGTTCTTTTCACCACCCCACACGACACCACCATTAGAGATAAGAACCTCCTGGTTTCTGAAGAAGGTTGTAGCTAATGCTTCTTGTATTTGGAGCTGACCTATCAATAGACACAACTAACTTGATTCTACTCTGAGTAAAACTTAGTTGCATACAACCCAGACTTCTCAAATAATGTGAGTTGTCTTGGACTTCTGTATTAACTTTTACCTATGGGAGCTTTCAGAGGGGTGGCTCTTCTGGCATGAGATTCAATCCCTTAGTGGCAAATTCAGGTCAGGCAGAGTCACAGTTGCTCTGGCCCTCTGCCACACCAAGCCTGCCCCACCCCCTTACCAAAAAATGGTGGGATTTTGTGTGTGTGTCATAGGGAGAGTGATAGGAAAATGCACTGGAAATTGTGGGGTGACACTTGCTTGGCACAACATCCTGGGTTCTCCCTGCATGCAAATCAGAATTAAGGCTCAATAAATAGACGTGGGTGGCGCCGTGGGTTAAACCACAGAGCCTAGGGCTTGCCAATCAGAAGGTCAGTGGTTTGAATCCCTGCGACGGGGTGAGCTCCCGTTGCTTGGTCCCTGCTCCTGCCAACCTAGCAGTTCGAAAGCATGTCAAAGTGCAAGTAGATAAATACCGGTAGGTACCACTCCGGCGGGAATGTAAACGTGTGCTGCTCTGGTTCGCCAGAAGCGGCTTTGTCATGCTGGCCACATGACCCGGAAGCTGTACGCCGGCTCCCTCGGCCAATAAAGTGTGATGAATGTGCAACCCCAGAGTCGGTCACGACTGGACCTAACAGTCGGGGGTCCCTTTACCTTTACCTTTAAATAGCTGGTGTCTGCTAACTTCTCTGTGCAAACAAGCAAATGCTTGGTTAACAGGCCATCTGGAAGCGGCATTTTCTTTTCTGTTAAGGAAATTCCTAAATTGTCTATCCTTGACTTTGTGAGGGCCAGTTCTTAGGTTCCTATAATAATAATAATAATAATAATAATAATAATAATAATAAATTTTATTTATACCCCACCCTTCCCAGCCGAACCGGGCTCAGGGCGGCTAACACCAATAAAAATTACAATAAAATATAAAAGAAAGAAAAACCGTTAATTAAAATACAGATTAAAATACAATTTATAATTTAAATGCAGCTTCATTTATCGCCCAAAATCAAAACCATAAGGGGAGGAAAAAAACATCAGACTGAGTCCAACCCGAAGGCCAGGCGGAACAGCTCTGTCTTGCAGGCCCTGCGGAAAGATGTCAAATCCTGCAGGGCCCTGGTCTCTTGCGACAGAGCGTTCCACCAAGTTGGGGCCAGTACTGAGCAATATAGCTTTCTCTCCCCCATCAGCTTCATCCTACATGGCTGCCTTTTTTTTTTTTTAATTCCACTACATCTTGCGAAAAGAACCACTAATGTTCTGACTTCCCCCACTGTTGTCTTTTAGAGGAGCAGTGTGGAGAATGGCAGGCGAAGCAGCCAACCCCACTCCTGTTACATAGGAATTTGCCCTGTGTGTTGAACCCAAGCTTCTCCAACATATAAGATAATACTGGCATGCAGTAAACAGTTTTCAAATTATCTTTGAAGGTGAAAATGATGGCAGGTTACAGGGGGCTACGTTCAGATATGTTCCCATTCGGATTATCAAGGAGAAAGGCTTGTCGCTTCTCAAACATTCCTGTGAACCCGCAACACTGAATACGCTTACCAACAAATGGCATGGGAAACGTTTCTTTCTAGAATGGAATGTTACTTCCTGTTTTGGTCCTAGAAATGCTATTTTATCCTTTCCTTGGAGGTGGGGGGCAGCAAGAGGCGATGAACTCTTTGGCTTTCTTTTTTGTAAATAGCTTGAATTAGGTTTGCATCTATTTTTAAATGCCTAAAAAATAAAACATATTAGAGAGCCAGCCAAAATAGCTTTCCCCTGAAAGGAATGAACACCTCTCGGCTGCCAAAGGCCACTCGAAGCCTGTGTACAAGGCAAAATGGATTGGGGGAAGTTATATGTAGCACTGATGCATTTCAGTAGGACTGGTACATGAGAAGGCCAAGTGAACTGTATCCACGTTTGTCCTCCAGGCTAAGGGCCTGATGTAAGTACCGTATATACTCAAGTATAAGCCGACCCGAATATAAGCCGAGGCACCCAATTTTACCACAAAAAACCTGGGAAAGCTTCATAGGAGCCACTGCCTGCCTCACTCGAGTATAAGCCGAGGGCGGCTTTTTCAGCACAAAAAATGTGCTGAAAAACTAGGCTTATACTCGAGTATATAGGGTAAGTAGATCTAGGCCCTTTTCACACATCTGGTTTTTAGAAGCTCACCTAAAAATATGAAGTACGACTTAAGTCACTTTTGGACTGTGGGAAAACATTGGACATGGGGAAAACATTGGAAAGTATGGGATAGCGATTGCTTGATACGACATCATAAAACCTTCCCACAAACTTGGTGCAAACAAATTGGGATGAATGCTCAATAAACAGTTTGCATGAGAGTGATCTGTGATTAAACAGGTATTTAATATATTTAATGACAGGTATACCTGTCGTTATAATGCGAGATGAGCGACGCAACCCCAGAGTCGGTCACGACTGGACCTAATGGTCAGGGGTCCCTTTACCTTTACCTATAGGCCTACCTGTCACCAAGAGCCAGGATTAACTGTAAAGGTGAAAAAAGGTAAATGACCCCCGGATGGTTAACTCCAGTCAAAGGCCGAGGGAGCTGGTGTTTGTCCACAGAGAGCTTTCCGGGTCATGTGGCCAGCATGACTAAACTGCTTCTGGCATAACGGGGCACCGTGACAGAAGCCAGAGCGCACGGAAACGCTGTTTACCTTCCCGTCGCAGTGGTACTTATTTATCTACTCGCACTGGCATGCTTTCGAACTGCTAGGTTGACAGAAATTGGGACAGAGCAACAGGAACTCACCCTGCCGTGGGGATTCGAACTGCCGACCTTCTGATCGGCAAGCCCAAGAGGCTCAGTGGTTTAAACCACAGCAGCACCTGCTGTAGCTCCTTGTTGCGCATGCTTTATGGCAGTTCTGGTTTCTTGCTCTGTATTGTACCGTTGGAGTCAATGCAAAACCTTCCTTTATCTTTTTTTCCATTTGTGATTTTAATTGTTTTCTGGGTGTATTATGTGTTAGGTTTCAAACACCTTGCTCAGAGGCTTCTTGGGCTCCAGGGGGAGTCCTCAAAGGCACCATTGCACCCATGGGTTCCTTGTTAACAACCCCAGACTTAGATGAAGGAGAGGAAAATCAAATCCTTATCAAAACTGCAGGTGACACAAAACTCGAAGGGTTCGCTAGCACCTCAGAAAATAGGTATAACATTCAAAATGACATTGGTAGAATGTGAAACTGGGTTGAAACTAACAAGATGGAATTCAACAGAATTTCAACCCTCTGGGGTGTGGGTTAGGCTACGAGACAGGAATTGGCTGAAGTTCACCCAGTGAGCTTCATGGCGGAGTGGGGATTTGAACCCTGGTCTCCCACTCTCTCAGAGTTGTTGTCGAAATTAAAGGCTCTGGCAGCCGTCCGTAGTCCATAGATGCCAATGGCTGACACTGTCTGGAGCCTGTGGGAGACCTGGCTTCTATTGGCCTCATGTTGCCCTATCTACACCCTAGTGCTCACTGCCATGGTCTGGTGACTTCTGTTTCAGTGCATCTGAAGAAGTGTGCATGCACACGAAAGCTCATACCAAGAACAAACTTAGTTGGTCTCTAAGGTGCTACTGGGTCGACGCGGGTGGCGCTGTGGGTTAAACCACAGAGCCTACAGCTTGCCGATCAGAAGGTCGGCGGTTCAAATCCCCACAACGGAGTGAGTTCCCGTTGCTTGGTCCCTGCTCCTGCCAACCTAGCAGTTCGAAAGCACGAAGTGCAAGTAGATAAACAGGTACTGTTCTGGCGGGAAGGTGAATGGCGTTTCCGTGCGCTGCTCTGGTTCGCCAGAAGCGGCTTTGTCATGCTGGCCACATGACCCGGAAGCTGTACGCCGGCTCCCTCGGCCAATAAAGCGAGATGAGCGCCGCAACCCCAGAGTTGTCCGCGACTGGACCTAACGGTCAGGGGTCCCTTTACCTTTGAGGTGCTACTGGAAGGAATTTTTTAATTTTGTTTTGCCATGGTAAACTTGAGCCTAGGCTGTACCACTTCAGTCTGCAGGTGTGGTGTGTGTGTGTGTGTGTGTGTGTGTGACATCAAGGAATGCCCTCCATTGAAGAAAGCCAGTTGGTCGCTACATATAGAAGAGTAACATGTTGGAGAGAATGCTAGGCTAGAACCATTCTTTCTCACATGTCAGCCTGACATGTTATTAACTTTCTGCATGGAAGAGCACATAAGAACCCCCAATCTGTGCTCTGAAGTGGTACACGCCAGGCTTAGGCTTACCCCTGCATTGAGAAAGTAGCCCCTTGGCTAAGAGGGCAATTGTCCCTAGTTATTGCTAGAGATCATGATGGAAACAGCTGCCTCTTGGTTTATAACTGATCGGTGGTGAGTAAACCCACTTACTGTGGTCTTGCAGATGTTTCGCAGGTCCCATTTTATGCCGCAGGTTGTAAGAAGGTGTTGGTGGTAATATTCTTGACTTTATAAAGTTTAGAGAAGTATTTGAGGGATACCCATCTAAGCGTTCTGCTTGGGTTTCGTTTTTCGCTCCCATTCAAACCCCTGTTTTGTTACGCAGGGTTTAGAGAAAAAAACCTATTATGAGGGAAGAGCAGTTCTGGTGGTGTAAGCTGACTGACCTCCCCTCCCCCCAACCACAAAATTTAGTTTTAAATTTGCAGTGCAGAGAGTCTTGACAGTCATCACCAATGCCCTGCATAGGAAATTCATCCCAAACACAGGTCTTTGTCTCATCATGGGGCTTTCAATACATTAGATTTGAAAACAGAGAAGGGAGTTAATGAAATTCTGAGCGGTCCAGGGTGCAATACCTTTTCTTTCGATGTCTTTTCGATAGACTTGGATCCTTATGTGTGCTCTTTGTCACATAAAGATCAGGCTTGTTTAAAACAAAGGAGTGTTGACCTCCCAACCCTCTTCCAAGCCTGTGGCGGCTTTCAGGACTCTTTTGTTTGCTTTTAAGTGGGTAGGTGACACTTCTCGCCTTTCTAGGTTTTCAGTTATCTTCATTCATCTTATCACCACATAAAATAGTTGTTTAAAAAAAATTTGCCTTTATCTTTAGGTTAGGTTAGTCTCTTAGTATTAGATTTTTGAACGAATAAAAGCAAATATGGGATATTTGAAGCGTCACAATTTTTTCATATTGGGAAATGTTGGGGACTTTGATGTTTTACAAAATCACTTGCACGTTTACTGAAATGAAACCAAAGTTCTTGCTCTTCGAAATACGTTTTTTAAAAACCTTTGGGGTAGGTATTTCTCTGCTATTACAAAAAAAAAAAAAAAACCACACCCAAACCTTTCTGTTATCAAAAGGATATATGGTTAGAGAAATGCATCGTTTTCGTATCAAATATGTGTGTACGTTGCTTATTGCCGTGAACTTGTCCATTTTTTACTTCAGCTTGCATTAGACCAGTTAGCCAATCCTTCTGCTTGTGTCAAAGATTACTTTCTGTTTCTGCAATCTCTTGTGCAGCTGGTCATTGAGGGAATAGTTGGTGGTTTTTAATATCTAGGTAAGATGCTTTTTTTCTGCCACTCATTTTTTTTGGAAGACTAGTTTTGATGCCATTTAACATTAGCACCGCACCTGCAATCACAAAGCCTAGCCCTAGCTCTACTGTCTCAGTGACTTTAGAGTCCAGCCAAACAACTTGTCCACCAATTCAATATGTCTGACATTGCTCTCCCATGTTCTCTCTCCATATAGTGCCCTGTTTTCATTGTTGTGTTTCCTTCTCTTCAGCAAAGTGAGCTGAACTCCTTCCTGTGGACTATAAAAAGAGACCCGCCGTCCTAC
This sequence comes from Darevskia armeniaca, assembly GCA_034641395.1. Lineage (NCBI taxonomy): Eukaryota > Metazoa > Chordata > Lepidosauria > Squamata > Lacertidae > Darevskia > Darevskia armeniaca. Next base: position 649,490 of record JAWWNF010000010.1, on the reverse strand, counting down.
TTTTTTGGTACCATCCACGTCCCATATACCCGGGTCTGGGATTTTATCCCGGACAATTCCAAGAGAGCCTTCCAGCAGAGCCATATTGTCTACTTTGAATTGGACCTCACTGATCCCTACACAATCTCCGCTCTTACCAGTTGCCAGCTCCTGCCACAGGGCGAAAACCTTCAGGATGTGCTCCCCAGAGACATCTACCGCCGGCTCAAGCGCCACTTGGAATACGTCAAGCTCATGATGCCTTCCTGGATGACTCCAGACCAACGGGGCAAAGGCCTGTATGCTGACTATCTCTTCAATGCTATCGCAGGAAACTGGGAGAGGAAAAGGCCGGTATGGGTCATGCTGATGGTGAATTCTCTGACTGAGGTGGACATTAAGTCACGTGGTGTACCTGTCTTGGATCTCTACCTCGCTCAGGAAGCTGAACGCCTTCGAAAGCAGACCGGGGCAGTGGAAAAAGTAGAGGAGCAATGCCACCCACTGAATGGCCTCAGTTTCTCCCAGGTAAGGGAAACTGAAGTTTTCTTCGCATACTGTCCTATACGTCCTGCAATCTATGCTTTGATAATTCTTAGTTGGCAATCCACATTCCCCTTTCATTGGAGGTTGGGGGGCAGAGACCACAAAGCGGGCAAAATACTTGAATTGGCTTCTTGCATTGGAACTTTGGAGTGCTCCTTAGGGAGATTCCAGAACTTTGCTTCTTGTCAAAGAAGCAAACATCCCAGCCTGAGGAGGTCTGGACCGTAGGAGCACACTCTTACCAAGACCCTCAGCATTTGAAATTTCTGGTTGCTGAAACATGTAGATAGATGCACCTCTCCTCCAGTTGCAGAAAGCTGGTTTTTGTCTGCTTCCTCATGTTATGTTTGACTTTTAGGGTATTTGACAAAGTGCTTAGTAACACTGATAGCAACACGGCATGCGTTTACTTAGGAAGGGCACCTTTCAGTATAGGATATCATGGAATACATTCAAGAATGCAACATGTTGGAGTGCACATTGACTAATAGCAAACATGTTAAACCAATTAAAAAATTCTCCAGTATCACCTTAGAGCAGGGGTAGGCAACCTAAGGCCCGTGGGCCGGATGCGGCCCAATCACCTTCTAAATCCGGTCTGCAGACGGTCCAGGAATCAGCATGTTTTTACATGAGTAGAATGTGTGCTTTTATTTAAAATGTATTTCTGGTTTATTTGTGGGGCATAGGAATTCGTTCATTTTCCCCCGCTTCAAAATATAGTCTGGCCCACCACATAGTCTGAGGGATGGTGGACCGGCCCACAGCTGAAAAAGGTTGCTGACCCCTGCCTTAGAGACCAATTAAGTTTGTTCTGGGTACAAGCTTTCGTGTACATGCACACTTCTTCAGATACCTGCACACGAAAGCTTATACCCAGAACAAACTTAGTTGGTCTCTAAGGTGCTACTGGAGAATTTATTTATTTATTTTGACTGCGTCAGACCAACATAGCTACTTTCCTGAATGTTAAAACCCAGAGGTGTAGGAAGCCTCTTGGGCATCCGGGGCGGCAGGGCATCCTGACGCATGTGTCATGACGTCACGACGCATGCGTCAGGATGGACTGTACATGCCCGGTCGCCGCGGGAGCAGCAGTGCCGGGTGAGCGCCGGCTTCTGGAGCTGTCCGTCCGTGCTGCTTTAAAGCATCACAGACGGGCAGCCTCAGGAGCCGGCACTCGCTCGGTGGATCGCTCAGTCACCCCCCCCCGGGGGAAGCGGGCGGGGCGCCACCTGGCTGAGAGAGCGACCAATAAAGCCAGCCAGCCGCCTTCGCGCACAGAGCAAGGTTTTGGGCCCCCAGCTCGGCTCGCATTGCCGATCGCGGGGGTGGGGCCCCGAGAGTGTCACCCCTCCCCAGGGCGGAACCCGGGGCGGCCCGCCCCTTGCTCTGCCCCTGGTTTAACCAGTTCAACTTGTCAAGCCTTCTTTGGGAGTTGTAGTTTTCTGTAGCCCAGTAGTGTGGAGCCTCCCACCCAAGTGCCTAATTAGACCCACATGTCCTCTTCATTTGCCCCATGAGTCAGTTTCTGACGAGCTACACCCACCTGCCCTACACCCAGCTTCGTATAAGACATCAGGTGTGGGGCAGGTAAGGGCATAGCTCTCTGCCCAAAGTGATGTTTGTATGCTTGTTGGCAGTTGGAAAGACACAGCATGACCATGCTGCGCCCATTCCCTTGCTGGTTTGATTTCAAACTGTGTGGGCAAAGAAAGTGGGTCACTTGGCACAGGGTCAGATTAAGACCTTTAGAGGCCCTAAGCACTTAAAAGATTTTTGCGCTCCCATATATATCGAATTCAAAATGTAAACAATGAAAAACCATAAACTAAAATTTTGCTTTTCCAAATGAAAACAAAACCTACATTAAGATGGAAAAATGGATAGTTTTCTGTATACAGTACTTCTATTTTACATTTGAAAAAAATTCTCCTACTTTTTCCAATTGCAAAGTCCATGGTAAATCTGGCAATGGAAAAAGGGTAATTCTCCATGGATAATAATTACTCCCTTAAGAACAGAAGGAGAGTGTGCTGGATCCGAACAATGGCCTTATATCTAGTCCAGTATCCTGTTCTCACAGTGACCAACCAGATGCCCATTATGGGAAACCCGCATGCAGGATTTGAGCGCAAGAGCCCTCTCCCCTCCTGTGGTTTCCAGCAGCTGTACTGTATTCAGAAGCATCACCGCTTCCGACTGTGGAGGCAGATCAGAGCCATCCTGGCCTTCGATAGCCCTCCCCTCTTCCATGAATTTGTCTAATCCTCTTTTAAATCCATCCAAGTTGGTGGCCATTACTGTCCCCTGTGAAAGGCAAGTTCCATAGTTTTAACTATGAGCCTAGGGCATGCCGATCAGAAGGTCGGCGGTTCGAATCCCCGCGACGGGGTGAGCTCCCGTTGCTCGGTCCCTGCTCTTGCCAACCTAGCAGTTCAAAAGCACGTCAAAGTGCAAGTAGATAAATAGGTACTGCTCTGGCGGGAAGGTAAACGGCGTTTCCGTGCACTGCTCTGGTTCGCCAGAAGTGGCTTAGTCATGCTGGCCACATGATCTGGAAGCTGTACGCCCGCTCCCTCGGCCAGTAAAGCGAGATGAGCGCCACAACCCCAGAGTCGTCCCGACTGGACCTAATGGTCAGGGGTACCTTTACCTTTACCTTTTACTGTCCCTTGTGAAAAGCAAGTTCCATAGTTTTAACTATGCGCTGCGCGAAGGACTTTCTGTCATCTCTCTTTGAGTCTTCCGACACTCAGCTTCGCTGGGTGGTCCGCAAGTTCTCCGAGTCCCGAGAGAGGGAGAAAAACCTTTCTCTGCCTGCTTCCCGCGCACCGTGCGCCATTTAAAAACTGCATTACAGGGGGTTGGACTAGATGACCCTCCGGGAGCCTTTCAGCTCTACAATTCTGTGACTGAGAGGCTGGTGGAAAGGAAGCCCCTGGATTCCAGTGAGCCACAAACTCCTCTGGGAGCAGGGGGAAGGCCACCTGTCTATCCCCCAACCGTTGGTGCTCTCCTACAAATGCACACATTCTGAAAACCATTTCCCCCTCTTGGGTGCTTTAAGCTCATTCAGCTGCCGATATAGACCCCTGGGGCAGTAGTTGCCCCTCCTCACGATTCCACCCAGGACCCCCCCCCTTGCTCCTGCTTATCACCAGCTCCTGAGCGCCACTGAGTGGCACCTTATTGGCAGCACCTCCTGGTGGAGCAGGCAGGGACAGCAAGCCAGTGTGGTGTAGTGGTTAAGAGCAATGGACTCGAAATCTGGTGAACCGGGTTCGCTTCCCCTATCCTCCACATGCAGCTGCTGGGTGACCTTGGGCTAGTCACACTTCTTTGAAGTCTCTCAGCCCCACTCACCTCACAGAGTGTTTGTTGTGGGGGAGGAAGGGAAAGGAGAATGTGAGCCGCTTTCAGACTCCTTCGGGTAGTGATAAAGCGGGGTATCAAATCCAAACTCTTCTTCTTCTAAAAGTTTGATTTCAAATTGTTTTAAAGGACAAGACCTGGATCCAATGGGGTTGTGTGTGTGTATGTGTTTTAAAAGAATGTTTATCGCATAGTCTTGTCGAAATTCAGTTTGAGTCAAAGCCTGCTGCTCCACTGTCCTTAGAGATCCCGCCAGGGTAATGAACTATGCACACTGCAAACCATAGAGTCGGAGTTAGTGTGTATTTCTGCACCAAGTCAAATTGATTATGCTGATGGATTGATAAGACTTAACTAAAAATAATAATACACAAACTGCTTTTGAAGAAACAACTGCATAGCAACCCAACCTCATTGAACCAAGTGATGAGTCATGATACAATTGAACATGGCTCATTACGGTTTCACACAGCATATGGATGTGTTTTGTTCAGCAAACATAAATACGCCTTTTCAATACTAGGGTTCTGTGTTTGCATGTGTTTAAACAGTACAGCATTGAAAAGCACATTGCCTTTTCTATTTATGTAAACATTGCCCTTCCTGGGATAAACTAGGTCAGCAGGACTGGAGATTTAAATAATCGAGCTGGGAGAGGGGGAGAGTTCAGAAGAAATAGGGGGCATTCTTCCAGTGGTTGGTGTAGGGCAGGGACGTCCAACTCCCAATAGACTGCGATCTACTTAGAGCAGTGTTTCCCAACCTAATCTAGGCAACGGCACACTTGAATCAATGAAAAAATCTCGCGGCACACCGCTCCTCCCCCACCCGGCTGCGCCGGGTCTCCTGACCCAGAGTTACCTCTGGGATCAGCTGTAGTGCGGCGCACGCGAGGCTTCCGGTCGGGATTCTCGCGCGAGGCTGCTGTTGCTGCTGCTGCAGCAGCCAAGGGAGCAGCGCCGCCCTGGCTTCCGCTTCGCCGCCGGGCTCCAGCAGCGCCGCCGCCACGGTCCTGTGCAGCCCTGGGCTGCAGGTCCCTTTTTCTGCGGCACATCAGCCGGTGTCTCGCGGCACACTAGTGTGCCGCGGCACACCGGTTGGGAAACGCTAATTTAGAGTATAAAAAAGACTGGCAGTGATCTACCCAAAGTTATTGAGCTTTTTGTAGGAAGCCAAAGTTGTGAAGCTTTTTTTTTTAGGAAAGGCAGAGTTGGGTTGTTGTTGTTTTTTGCTTTTTTGTAAGGAGATCGCTGAGGGGCCAGAGATCAGCCAGGATCTACCAGGAACACCCCATGATCTACCCGTAGATCACGATCTACCTGTTGGACATGCCTGGTGTAGGGCATCAGCACTTCTGTTTTACTGAAAACACACACACACACACACACACACACACACACACACACACCAATTGACACAAGGCCTTTCAAATGGGTTTGAAACCCTGCAATGCCATAATGTGTTGCACATTATGTTGCAAAACATAACACAATGTGTTGTGTTGCATAGAAATCGTTAAAAATGATCACCAAGTACTTGCAGTTATATATTAATATTTATGTTGATGATTTTCAAAAGGTAAAATTAAAATTCTTTGGTTTTCTGGAACCAATTTATGTGCTTTGTTGTCAAACGTAGACTTACCAATCACAAAAATAATAGCCGACTTATTCCTCAAACCCAAAAACTTATTTTAAGACCCCTCCCTGGAGAAATTTGTACTCCCTAAAACATTTGCACTCCCTAAAGTGATACGCCCTAGTAGCACAAGACACCACTGAATAGAAAGTCTAACAGGACATATTTGCCTCTTGGTTAGTGTCAAATCCAATTTCACTGATCAGTTGACAGATAGTGTCACACCCTCCTGGACTCTTCCAGAGCAGTGGTTAGGCAGTCCAGAATTTTCATGACCTCTTGTGAAGATAACCTGAAATTAAATTATTTATTATTGCTTTACTGTATCTGGCTGCAGTTAAATTGCTGACTTTTGCCACGCCTCTTTAGAATAGATTCCACAAGTTGCTTGTGTGTGGAAAATACTATTTCTCTCGAATTTGGTTTCAAACAGTGGCTTGTTATTTGCCGCCTCCATGCAATTCATGATTTGGGTCAGCTACTTTGTTATTTCGTGGCAGTAATTTCCTCCTCCCCCCCCCCCCACGTAACACTTATACTTGCATAGCATTATTGCCTGTAAATACTTTGTTAAGAATGTTTGCTTGAAATAGACAACAGTTACCTTGAGTCAAGTCTTCAAGTAACACATACAATGAATGGCTTTATCGGTGGCACACAGTCCCAACAAAAACTAGTAAAGATTCTATAAGCCGCCCCACAACCCCCATAAAAGAGTTGTAGAGTTGGAAGGGACCACAAGGGCCATCAAGTCTACTCAGCAATTGAGTTGGGGGGGGCGCACTTCTTCTTTATGGCTGATTTTACATAATGAAAGGGATCTGTACCTCGTGAGCATTCTCCTGCTGTATTTCATTCCCTTCTCTTCCAACAATTCTACAACCACTGGTACCTGTCAGTTTTTCAGCTGGTGCCAATTGCTGTGTTTTGTAGTACCATTGTTGAATGGGAAAACCTCCTTTAGATTTCCAGAAATGTCCTATTTACATTTGAGCTTCCACAAAGAGGTTTATTATGAGGTCCTTACGCACTACCTTTTTCTTGTGTTCTGTAAGTAGAGTAAGTTGGAGGTTGGATGTTACCACTAACTGTTAAAAAGGCCCTCTTCAAAAAGTCTTAACTGTATTACATTGCCACCTTAAATGGAACAATTCGCCCTGTTACTGGATAGCACCTAAGCAGGAGAGATTTATTCATACGATGCAACCTTGCTGAGACAATTTTTGAGATGTGGCCACATAGGTTTCCATTCCGCTGCACTAAATTTCACACCTGTCGGATTCCCAAGCTATCTTCAATTCTACTCCATACTCAAATTTGCTTTTGATCAATAAATTATATATGGTTGAGGCTAATCTCTTCAAACCTTGAGAGCCTTCCGCACAAAGTTTCTCAAACACCACTTGCATAATAATATTATACACACTGTATATAATATACGCTATATTTCATTTTGCAATTGGTCTGTTTTTCGAAGACTGCAAAAAAACAACAACAGGTATGTGGTGCACTTCAGTTCAAAAACTGGGGGAAAATAAAATCTATTTAGGTATTCATCAGCGATTTGACCTAAGATCAAATTAGGAAGCACACTTTTTGTTTTTAATGCTTAGTTGCTGTCTCTCAATCTTTGCACTGGATTCATTATTACATTTGTTGGGTGTGTGAAGGTCAAATGTGAACAGCCAAGTATTTGGGGAGGGGAAGGGGGGCTCGTTTCTTATAGCTGTCAGTGCATTTTGAAGCTGGAGAAAATGTGATCTGCTCCGCTTCAATGCAATCCAGTCAGTTAAAGTGGAGCATGTAACAATGTTTAGGTTAGAGATATATTGTAATCTCTACTGTGTCCTATAATGGTGTTAAGGAAGATTTATGTAACTAGCCTCGTAAATTTCTGGAAGTCGTGTTGCCCTGCTATAACAGGATTAGCTAGATTGCTGCATGTGGCCAGATCCTGGATTATGTCTTAGTTGAAGCTGAAATACAGTACTTCAGGCTTTAGCTGTTGCAAAGTGTCTCCTAAAGGAGTTAAAAATATGCATAAATATGCTTTTACAAGTGCCATTTTTGTGCGCGGCATAATACATGGAGGTTGTTGGCATTCCTCTGTCTCGAGAGACAATGGAAGAGTGGGCCTGCTGTGGCTGTAGAGACCAATATGGGAGAGACATGTTTTATAGTAGGTGGGGCTGACGAAGGCTTCTATAGGTGCACCATGGTGTTTCTTCTCTCTGTGCCCCTTCCAGCAATCATTGCTAATCTGGTACATGGAGGGATGCATTTGTTTTTAGAGCTAACGTTGGTCACACGGGAGGTATCTAGTGAAGGAGAGTTGGAAACCTGATATCACCCGGCCCTACTTGTTGAATTGTAGGTATCTGGCATCCACAAACTCATAACAATACAAACACTACTTACATATTTCCATTAGATTATTTGGGGAACACAGTCAGCGCTTGCTCCATTGTCATAATAGCACCATTTCTTCAAAGTGTCAAAACTGTTCCATGTGTAGCAATCTTTTTTGTTTTCTGGCAGATCCTCTGTTTTAATCGCCACAGCTATTCAATCCATTTGCATGACAAATTTAGGAACTGAAATTGCTGTGTTGCGTTCAGAGCTCTTAAGAGACATAAAGCAGAAAAAGTCTAGACAAGAGCATCATAATTATTTGAATTGGAATAGGCTGTTCTTTCAAAAAATTGGTGCTGGCTGGGCCTGATGCGTAGAGCTGCATGACATTCTAAGTAAGTGTTGTCTCAGTCCTTGCCAAATCAACCAGGCTAGTGTTCAAAGTACATTCTTGGTGGGCAGAGAACATTTACTTGCAAAATGTATCCCTGGATTTTCTACTTTTGCGTTGTCGAATGTGGATGAAGGGACAAGTTTATTCTCTGTTTTGAGTGGATTGTGAACCGGGGCAACTCAACGACAGGCCCATGCCGCCTCTGAAAGCGGTTTCTGAACCATTTCAGAACCATTAGGATCCTTTAAAGGGCTGCTTTGAGCATGTCGGGGAGGCTGTCAGATTGGATTAGGAAAGACATGCCATCTGCACAGTGGCCCATAGTTCCTGCTAGCTGGAGTGTAATGTTTTCATAACTTCCAGTAATTATGAGCTTGCTTAGGGCTCCTTGATAAAGGCACTCTTGTCTCCCTCAGTTTGCCATTGGTCATGGCGTGTGATCACAAACAACTGCTCGTCAAACTTGAGGTTCTTTTCCTGATCCCTTCTCTCTCTCCCCCACCCCGTCCTGACAAATAACATTCACAGGGATTACTTATTTTGACATCTTCAGATCTTGTGATGGCTCAAAGGGCTTGGTGATACTCTGGAACTGGGATGTGGAGAGATGGCTTGAGCAATTTTTGTCCTAAAAGGCATGGAAGTAGCTGATTGATCCTATATGCTAGAAAAGCCTCTCTATTTGCTCCAAATAATTGTTTCCAAATGGCTCATTGGCTAGTCGGTTCAGAAGAAAAGGAGAGTTGATATGTGAATGTACTTAAATTCTGCACAGTAGAAGGACTTGGAACTTGGTAGAAATTTTCCAGACTGATATGGTGGTCTCTTACATTTTCATACCTAGAAGTTTCACCATTAATTATACAGTGGTACCTCGGGTTCCATACACTTCAGGTTACATACGCTTCAGGTTACAGACTCTGCTAACCCAGAAATATTACCTCGGGTTAAGAACTTTACCTCAGGATGAGAACAGTAATCGGGCAGCGGCAGCGGGAGGCCCCATTAGCTAAAGTGGTGCTTCAGGTTAAGAACGTTTTCAGGTTAAGAACGGACCTCCAGAACGAATTAAGTACGTAACCAGAAGTACCACTGTATTAGGACTTTCCCATGTTACATTCTCATTTGTTGAGAGAACCTCCAGAAGAGGTGTAGCTATGTTAATCCATTGCATCAAGAACAATCCAGTGTCACCATAAATACAAACAAATTTATTATAGCGTACGTTTTTGTGGGCTAGAGTCCACTTCATCAGATTGCAAATAATATTTGATGCCTCTGATGCAGCAGATTCTAGCTTATGCTATAATGTATTTAGCCTTTCAGCCTTTGTAACGGCAGTTCTAAAGTTTACAAAGCGGTGTGGTTTCCAAAGCTGACATTTTCACCACAGTTAAGGGTTCAGATGTAGTTCTAAATTGTCTAAAATGAAAGTGGAACCACCCAGCCTTCTTGCTGCTTTGCTGGGAGAGGAGAGAAGGGAGAAAGCATGAAAGCACAAGGCTCACTGTGGCTCATTCTTGTAACCCTAAACTATGGCTTAGTGTTACATGCAAACTGGATCCATGGGGCATCAGTGTATTTTTTTTCATGATTTAGTCACTCTCCTGCTGTTATTTTGGCACTTGGGATCTTCTAGCAGGGCCCTTGTGTTGATGTTGACTTTCTTTTTGTCTTGTTTGTACCATTCTTTCCTCTTCAGCTTCCAAATTACAGCCTTTGTGAGCTGGTTCAGATGCCAGGCTGAAACAGGGTTGTGGGCTGTCATGGGGCTTTAGTCATAGGGAACACCTATCTGGGCTCAATAAGGATACATTGGCTTTAAATTTCCTAAGTTTTAAACTTCCTCCATATCTGCAGCGTAGTTCCAAGACACTAATGAACAAATGCATAGAACCTTATCTGGTTTTGTTTTGTTTTTTTAAAAAAATAATAATTTCTATTTGAAGTCCAAAGTACAAACGTTCACCACAATATGAAGTTTGCTTTATATTCTTCTCCATAATAGCTGAAAATTCCATTTTGTAAGCAGTAATTGGAGAAAATAAAATGGAGAAAAACTGATCAATGGTATCAGGCAGTGGTAGGTTGTGAAGATCCAACCAAGAAGAATTAAGCACCCTTTACACATTACACCCTTCTTCTGTTGTTGTTTTTTTGGGATGTGGGGTGAAAGTTGGCTTGTCCATAATTATCTAGTTTGACCCTCAGAAACTTTGCAAATAAAACTATTGTTCTGTGAGGGGTTTTGTTTGTTTGTTTGTTCTATATTGGCGCACTTTTCCTTGGCTAGTTATATTTTGAAAAACAGCTCTGAAAAAATGTTTAGTGCGGGTGGTAATGGTCACCAACTCTCCATCCGAAATGTCACTCTACGCTCTTTATGCTGCGAGTGCCGGAAGAGAGAGAATGTGTGCAAGCAACGTGGGTCTCCAATGCCATGGAAAAACTCCTTGACTAACTCCTTTCATGTCGTGAAATCCTTGTGGGCTTGCATGTCTGACACCTCAATATCAGTTTCAAGCCACACCGGGATCTCTGCTTTCAAGCCATGTTGCTGAGTGAGCTGTTGGAGGGTTTCCAACCAAGGCCTGTGGCATCCAAATGGCAGATGAAACAAATGGCTGAATGTCAAACCCTTGCTGATTTGTTTGAGATAATTCAAACAAGAGAACAGGTCCTTTCCTGGCTTCATTTCATGTCGATCTAGATTGCAATGTGTGCTTTTCAAATAATGAATGTGTAAAGCAGTTGCAAGGGAGGTGTCTAGAAATTCTGATTGGATCAAGCTCACTTCTGTGATTAATTGAATTTGGGACAGCTGGTTTTGCAAATGATTTCTTTAGATTTTCCTTCTGATTTGATACCTTTGGATTGTTTCAGCTGTCCATAAATGGATATTATGGAAAGTGTAATTAGACTGAATTTGTATGTACTGTTTTATTTATAGGCAGCCTTTATGACTCAGGAATTGGTAGCTTGAGTTGAGTGTACGGTAGGTGCACACTATATTGTCTTCTAAACAGAGAGCAGCAAGGAAGCCAACAACAGTGGACAGATAATCTTGGGGCCATTTCCCCACTCCCAGGATGGCCTAGTGCCATCAAGAAAAGTAAGCAACCATAGATAGTTGGAGCAACCAGGAACAACCACTTGGAAAGGCCCATACCAAGACCAGACCAGGCTGTAGCATCTGGACAATCATGGGCTAATTTTTCATATTTCTTTTTGGCCCACTAAGGGAAAGGAGCTCAGGTGTCGGACAAAACTCCCAACTGCTGTTCTCCCAGCTAGTAAAGCCAAATGACTTCTCTGGAGAGCTTGGGGTGATGAAACAAGTGGGACAAAGCAGTCTGCAGACTTGATCATTAAGAGGGGTGCACAACTTTTTCCAGAGCCACTCGTCTTGTCACCCACCAAGAGATTCAGCTGCCCTCCACCATCCTTCTTCACTCTAAAAAAGGTCCTTTGGGGTCCTTGGAATGAGGTATATGCTAAGCAGGGTGGCCATGAAAGCGCCTGTGCTGCTGCGGTGGTTTGCAGCTGATGATACCCAAAATCACTGGGAGCAGAGGGGTTTCAAATCAGCGTAATATCAGCACAGGCACTTTCATGGTCACCTTGTCCAGAATGCCTTGCCCTGAGGTCCCCCTTGGATCTTCCTAGAGATTGGCAGGGGAAAGCAGAGATCGAGAGCCACACGACTGGCCAGGTAGGATGCAGTGGGGGTGGTCCATCAAGGAGCATCCATTTCCTCACATCTGCTGCCTAAGGCAGTTGCCTTGGTTTGCCTAATGCACTGATGGCCAAACTCGGCCCTCCAGCTGTTTTGGGACTACAATTCCCATCATCCATGGTCACTGGTCCTGTTAGCTAGGGATGGTGGGAGTTGTAGTCCAAAAACAGCTGGAGGGCCAAGTTCCTAATGGAACGGCCGGCTGTGGACAAAAAGTACTACTGTCTTCTCTGGATTGAGTCTTGTTTATTGATCCTCATCTTGTCCCATACTACACCCAGTTCTATTTTTCTAGAATAAGAGGTACCAGAACTCACCATGAATGCCTCCCTTGTTCTCTTACAATGGCAATGGTGCCAACCTGAGAGGTGCCAAAACTGAGTTCCGGTGAGTTGTGGCTGAAAGTAAGCCCTGCCTACAGCCAGATGCTGATCTAGAACACCTACAACCCTACCTATATTTGATGGGGCGGGAGGGACAGATGGGTGTCATGATAATCTGTGTATTGCTGTTACTCAACTTCTCCAGATGACTTCTGGCAGTGTATCTAAACGTTAAACATGTATTTTGGTTGTAGTCCTGGGATTCCTGGTGTTTTTCCTGTGTGGATTTTGATTTTAAGCAGCTTCCTCCCATTGCATGAAAGCTGCCTGAAGCACTATGTGGATAGCATTGTCTGGACTGTATTTATTCATATTTTGTGATACTGTATTTTTAGTCTTTGAAGATCCATCAACTAGATTTGGTTTAATCTAAAAGGGTGAAATCTAAACCCGGGGTCTTTAGGTTCTGGTGTGTTAACTGCATGAGGGAATGGAAAAATAAAAGATAAACTTTATAATTCATTTTCTATTTCATTCAGTACGTTAAAGAAAGAATCTGAAACCCCTTGCTTGCCATCTTGTTCTAGTCTTGATTGAACACAAAGGGGAGAGATACCTGACTGGGGGCCTAGAGTACCACCAATAATATTTAAAGCAAAACACTCCATTCTGCTGCGCCACAAAAGAGACCGAATTTGCCTGGAAACACCGCCTACCGAAAAAGTAAAAAGTGCAGGATTCACCCAGAGTTTGAAAAAAGATGGAAATCTTTTGGTTGTAGTCCTGGGATTTCTTTTTGACTAGGATTTCCATGCCTACAGTGACACCTGCAGTATATTATGGAAGCACTGCCAATCTGTAACTATGATTTCAATTGTTTTTCCGTACAGCTGTACTCCAAGGAAGACTGTCTGGGAAACACGTGCTAGCCACCACATGCTGGGTTGAACTAGTGCAGAATCCGTCCTGTACATAATGGCGATGGTGATATTTAGCATTTATAAAGTGCTTTTCCAGAGTGCTTCACATAAAAATCATGACAGCAACCTGTTAAGGTTCAGCATTATAATTCCTATACGAGGGAACTACAGTGAATGTTGCAGTACAAAATGTTCCTGTTCACTTGTAGAGTCAGCCATGCCCTTTTCCCCCAGGAAACTCAATTCTATTCCCCTTTTCTGCATAGTTTTCATTTTTCCTGCTCCAATAGTAAGGCACCATTCCTTGACCACTGAACATATTCACTTTGGGCTCTCCCCACTTCTTAAGGTTGTTTTTGTTTTACCAGAATCTCTTGGGAATACCAGGATTCGGCCGTGCTTGCTGGTCCCTCCCTCTTGTCTACCATTTTGAATCCCTAACCATGGGCACTTCTATCATAAATAGGAATTGATATTAAAGGTTGAAAGAATAGTGGCGTAACTACACCCATGGTCTGTTGGAATGTTGAGGGTGGCAGGAGAGGATATATTGTTTATTAATATCCTTCCTAACTTGTGCTAGCAAGTTTCTTCACTTAGCAGAGTGCATTCCCCTTCTTACGCAGCAGAAAGCTGGTTGCAAACGTGTGAGTTTCTTAAGACAATAAGCAATTAAATCTGGCTTGTCCAGATTGAGATATGGTCTAATATTCCTGGTAAGACCCCTCCTAAAAGAATAAAGGCACCACAGTCTTATTCATAAGTAACAAAAAGTAGTTTTACTTATGATCAGGCAGAGCACAGGGTGATACCTCAAGGCAGGCTTAAGGCTTAAAGTTACAAACAGGTTTACCCCATATAACCTGGGGGACTGCTGTGGCAGCCAGCAGTACAGTCCAGGTGATGCAGGAAGCAGACAGGACGAACAGGAAGGTCGAAAAGAGGAGAGGTGGCTGCATGACTTGGCCTTTTACCAGGTCTGGAAAGGTCACACCCACCTACTAGTCACATGCAAGGAAGGATGCTCCAGGCCAGGAGGAACAGGAAGTTTCAACTGCCTGGACCAAACATTCCCTTGCATGTCCACTCTAGCAAAACAAGGAATGTTGTACTTGACTGCTCCCAGTGGATTACATCCCACATGGTCATGGTGAAAGCTGGGAAAACTGGGATGTTCCCAGCTCACATTCATGCCCTGTCTAAGCAGGTGACTTGATGTAAAAGGATGTCAGAGAATTCTGACAAAAACAGAAACAAGGGCGGAAACTGCCAATGTCTGCTTATTCCTTCTGAGAATAAAATTGTTCTTGTCTGCTGCTGATGCTTTCAATCCGTAAACGATATGTAATTGAAACCTGAAGGTGGAACCATTGATTTGTTTGCGCTTTGGTGTTCAAATGTCTAACCTGTGCAACACGAACCTTAGAGCAGTGTCTTTTCCACACTTCTTCCCCTGTGCTTTTGCCACTCAACCCTTCTGTGCTCTGGAAGGTCTCAGATGCACTCTTAGGACAGGTGGTGGAGCCAACTTGACAGCGTTGCTTCCCTGCGCAAAACTAAATGGGTGAGTTGTAGAGAAGTGGTGGAAGTTAGCTAAGAGATATGATGTGACCCCCTCTCCTCAACCCTTCTGGCTACTTTAGAATGCAGAATCAATGAAGGCTCAGGAAAACTGTGTTGCATAGTTTAATACCCGTTGCTAATCTAATCCATTGGTGGTGAAGTTAACAACAAAAGGGCTGAACTAAAATATACAAACTCTGTTTGAACATTTTGGTGTCCTGTGTGTTAGATATTTACATGGAGTATCTGTCTACCTTTGTAAATGAACTTCTGCTGACATATTTCATGTTTTTTGTGGGGAGGGATAACGTTTTGGTGTGCCCTTACAAGGCTATCCAAATGGAGAAAAGTTTCATCAAAGCTGGTATTCTGTGCAGTTCTGTCCGGGGAGCAGAAACTGAGAGGAACCAAAGATCCTCATTTCGTCGCAATTGTTTGTTACTTTTAGGGTGGTTGCATATGAACTGCCAAAAAGGAGGAAACCTGTCACCAAAATACAGGGCAGATTTGCATTTGTTCATTTACATGTCTCTTTATCTGTGCTCCTTCAGTGGGAAGTGCGGGATATAAATTTAATAAATGTCAAGATGGATATTTAGAAATAATTTAATTTAAATAAAAATGCAATATATTAATAGAGCCTGGATAGCTCAGTTGGTTAGAGTGTGGTGCTGATAATGCCAAGGTTGCAGGTTCGATCCCCATAAGGGACATCTGCATAGTCCTGCATTGCATGATCCTTTGGTCCCTTCCAACTCTACAATTCTTTGATTCTGTGATTCATTATAGTGGGGAGAGGGTGACCTGTGTGCTTACTCAGTCTACTGTCCTGGGGCTGCTAGCTTTTGATGGGCAGCTTCAAGGCCTCAGCAATCTTTTCTTATGGTTCTGTCTCTCTAATCCAGGCATAGGCAACCTTGGCTGTCCAGATGTTTTGGAACTACAACTCCCATGATCCCTAGCTAACAGGGCCAGTGGTCAGGGATGATGGGAATTGTAGTCCCAAACATCTGGAGAGTCAAGGTTGCCTATGCCTGCTCTAATCTGAACTTGGACCAGAGTCCTAAAAACAGATGACTGTCCTTAGTAAATTCGGGCACCTGGCCTCTCGGATTATTATTTTTAATTCAGTTTAGGTATAAATTGATTATTTTAGCTTACTGTAAGCTAGGGCCAGTGGTTCTGATGCTGGCTGATATTCTTAACTCTGGAAAAGATATTAGGAAAGGGGAATCTCTGGCCTTTCAATTGTTGCTGGGCTACAACTCCCATCATCCCTAACCATTGGTCATGCTGGTTCTACTGTGCAATCATAAATGGAAAAGTTGCATGGGTAGTTGCTATAGATACCACCTTTTCACCTGTTTGTGTGCTCAAATGATAATTATTCTTTCAAAAAGAAAATCACCCCATAAGTTCCAGTAATGGTGCTAAATATTGGAACTTCGATGTCAACAAGCCTGACATTTCATTCCTTAAAAATATCATTTAATGGAATGCTAAAGATTTTATCTGAAGTTCTCAGGCAAATAGATACTTGTGAAAGGCTATTTGACAATTAGGAATAGTTCCTTGAACACTTAGCAGACCTGTTTTGAAATAATAACACAATGCAATTGGTTTTCCTTGCTTATTTCTCCTGCACAAAAGACGTTATCCTTGAAAATGGGTATTTGATTTTGATTGTTAGCAATTTGGGTGAGAGTCTCTTTTGTAATGTGCTGTTTAAAGTGGGTTTTGTGCTAATGTCCTTGAGCTACATCTTTACTTCATTTTAAAATGGGGGGTGCGATTAAGTCAAGTTCACTTTCCTTGCAATCTCTAATGCTGGATTTATTTGTAGTAATTGTAAGCAGAGCCTCTCCAGACTGAGAGGGCGTTAAAGTGCCTGCAGGTGTCATGGCCAAAGGTATTCTGACAGCTCCTTCACAATGCCTGCCATTTACCAGGCGGGGGTAATGTTGTTAGTAGCTGCCTTGGACTCTACTCCTGTCATTCAAAATTGTCTCAAGGACACACACAAACACAAAAAACCCACCTCCCAGTTTATGACCATAACGACTGAAGATTTGACATCTCTATTCCATGGGCAGGGGATGTGGGCCGCCCCGGGTGTCATCCCTGAGGTGGTGACAAAATGGCACACCACAGGGGGCGGCACTTACCGCGGGGCCTGGCCTGCAGTGCGCCCGAACCATGCGTGTCTCCTGGGAGTGATGTGGTGGCTTGGCCCCCACGCTGCCTAAAATGGCAGCGTGTGGCTTGCGTCCGCCAGGCAGACTCTGTGGGCAGCTCGTTGTGCCACCTCCCTGGGTGGATCGCCGCCCTGCCCCTGTGCACGGATCGGCCCGCTCCTGCCATTCCAGGTGCCGGAGGAGCTAGCTGCGCCCCTGTCCATGGGGTGTTGTGAAACCAGCAGCATCTATTTTATGGATTAGCAGCACCTCATAGTAAGGACAGTTTCCTAACAATTGCATGCCAAAAAAGACATTGCCCTGCTTTCTAAAATGACCAATGTTGAGTTTTCCCACCCTCTCCGCAGCCTTTAGTCAACTTAAATCATCTCTGGATAACATTGAAATGTGAGTTAAGGTTTCCTACCTCCAGTGGCAGTAAAATAATAATAATAATAATAATAATAATAATAATAAAAATGGAGCAGAAGCAGGGAAATATAAGCTCAACAAACTTGCCCCCCCCTAAAAAAAACCCCTCCCAAACTGTTGTGTCCGGATTTTCTATTTTCGAAATATGGCAATCCTAATTTAAATATATAGTGGTAGATTTGGAAAATAGTGACCCAAATGAACTTCAAACAACACCAGTTTGAATGCAGTGGTCTCTTATCAATGTTTCCAGTATATCTGTGTAGCTTTGTATGGCCAAGGTCATATGTGGAAGCATTTGGACGGACACACACACACACACACACACACACACACACTTATATTTAGCAAACGGGAGCCTTTTATCTTGTGAACGATCACAAGAGCTCCTCAGACAGTATCATAGAGTTGGAAGGAACCACGAGGATCATCTAGTCCAGGCTTCCTCAACCTTGGCCCTCCAGATGTTTTGAGACTACAATTCCCATCATCCCTGACCACTGGTCCTGCTAGCTAGGGATCATGGGAGTTGTAGGCCAAAAACATCTGGAGGGCCGAGGTTGAGGAAGCCTGATCTAGTCCAACCCCCTGCAGTGCAGGAATCCTTTGCCCAATGTGGAACTCAAATCCACGAACCTGAGATTAAGAGTCTCATGTTCTATTGACTCAGCTATCCTAGTATGTAGAAAGTGACTTTTTTTGGGGGGGGCATTCAGACTTGCCCCTGTAATGCGAACAGTTGAGAACTGACTCTCACGTTCGCTAGGCAAGGAAAAAAGCAAAGGTGAAAAGAATATGTAGTAAAATTACATATTTCTAAATCAGCAGGACCAGATGACACTGCACAAGTCTTCTAAAGCAGGGGTGGCCAACACCCAAGAGACTGCGATCTACTCACAGAGTTAAAAACAGGCAGTGATCTACCCCATTTTTGGGGGTTCAGGTTGTTGAGCTTTTTTAAGGGAGGAAAGCCAATTTTTAGGGGTTCAGGTCAAAGTTGTTGAGCTTTTTTAGGGGAGTCAAAGTTATTGAGCTTCTTTGAGGGGAGCCAGTGATCTACCACAGACGTCCAGTGATCTACCGGTAGATCACGATCTACCTATTGGACGTGCCTGTTCTAAAGGAACTAGCACAGGACACAGCAGAGCCACTGGCCATCAGTTTTGAAACCTCACGGAGAACAGGTGAGACGCCAGAGGATTGGAGAAAACCCATTTTTAAAATATTTCCAAAACTGAAGATTAAGATTTCAAACGTTTATTTGGTGAATTACTTAACAAAGTTTACATCCTGCTTGATTGTAGTAAAACCTCTAAGCAGTTTACAATAAATATTAAAATTGCAGAAATCTAATCTTGAAAGTCACCGGTGCCTGAACTACTGGGGTCAAGCTCTTTGGGTCCAGGAATGGTTGAAGAGCCAGTGTGGTGTAGTGGTTAAGAGTGGTAGACTCGTAATCTGGTGAACCGGGTTCGCGTCTCCGCTCCTCCACATGCAGCTGCTGGGTGACCTTGGGCTAGTCACACTTCTTTGAAGTCTCTCAGCCCCACTCACCTCACAGAGTGTTTGTTCTGGGGGAGGAAGGGAAAGGAGAATGTTAGCCGCTTTGAGACTCCTTCGGGTAGTGATAAAGCGGGTTATCAAATCCAAACTCTTCTTCTCTTCTTGAAGCTGGTGAAAGGCACTTCTAGCCACGGAGGCTACCTAGGTTGGATCCAGAGCAACTTCTGACTGTGTGCCGGCTCCTTTTGGAGAGAGCAACCCCATCCAAGACAGGCAACTGACTACTTTCTTTAAAACAAGGTTCACTCATCCGCAGTGCTTCCGTCCTGCCAGGATTAAGACTCAGCTTATTTTCCCTCCTCCATCCCGCCACTGCCTCCAGGCACCAGTCCGGGTCCCGCACAGCCCCTCCTGATTCAGATATTATAGCGAAATAGAGTTGTGTGACATCAGCATACTGATGTGTATACAGTTGGTTTCCAAAACCCCTGTCACACTCCAGTGTGACCAGGAAAGAAAACCCAAAGTGGGGCTGTGCAGGTGGCTCCCACTCTTTCTTGGTTTTTTGTTTTTGTTTTTGAGACAAGATAAGCAGGATGCAATCTTTAGTGCATTTGAGAAAGGGCAAAGCATGGCTCTCAAACCAGATACTGCTGTTACTGAGGCAGGTTTAACATCCTTCCAGTGGTGTAGTGGTGGTTGTCGGCACCCGGGGTGCGTGTGCGGGGGGAGCCCAGCCAGCTGATGCAGCCATTGGAGGGCAGAGAGGAGGTCTGGACCAATCTATTGGTATCTGAAGAAGTGTGCATGCACACAAAAGCTCATACCAAGAACAAACTTAGTTGGTCTCTAAGGTGCTACTGGAAGGAATTTTTTTATTTTATTTTAATTTTGTTTATTTTTTTGTTTTTTTTGTTTTGACTATGACAGACCAACACGGCTATCTACCTGTAACTGGCCCAATCTATGATTCCCTTGAGTTTACCTCTTGACTTTTCCTTGTATAAACGAAATGGCTGCCATTGCCTCCTGTAGAGAATGTGTTGAACTTTGGGGACAGTGTTGGCAGTGGAGAAAAAAAAAACCCCAATTTGCCTGCTCACCTTCTACATATATCAACACATCAATAAACCAAATGTTACGTATCATACATATATCATACACCACAAACGTAACAGGCTGAAATCACTATCCACTTTTCATTGTTTATCTCAATTTGTGTATTCAATCATAGTAAAACTGACTATCAAGCATACAAAATAATATAGAGGTCAATACAACAATAAATCAGTCCAATAATCAAACAATCCAAATAATAATTCAAATCCTTAGTACAACATACTGCGGTTAAAGTCCCAAGGCAGATCGTACTACATTTGAAAGTAGTTGTAGATATACTGATCCAAAAAATGTAAGGTCATTGTCTTAATGAGTACACCACATCTGAAAATTGTCTAGAGAAGGAGTGACGGTTTCATTCTCAGTTGTAAATCATGACAGATAAGGATGTCGTTGCCTAGATGAAGTCTTGATACGTGAACGGAGCACTAATTAGTTTTTTGGTAGGGAGTAGGTTCACTCCCAACAGGAGACAAGGTAATCCAGATTAAATCCCTGTTTCGCCTAGTAGGCTTCATCAGTAAGGAATAAACTGTGTGTATATAAGACAACATAAATTCATGTTAATCAATATCCCAGATATGAATACAAATTAAGTAACCAATAGACAAGAACCCAATACACATATATATACATACATACCATTCCATTCTCAGTTACAGATATAGGTTTACAGGTTTACAGAGGCTTACATCCCAAAGGTAATGAGTTGTAACAGCAATACTAGGTTCACTAAAGCTATATAAGGGTGTCTATAATATAGGTCACAGTTGTAGACAATTAGGCTTTCCTGTAAGCACTTAAAGGAGACATTCCAATATACATATAGTCAGAGAAGGAGATCCAAGATCAGAAACTAAAAACATATCAAACTCTCTACATGCAAGGTGGGCTAACCTCTGCTTGGACGTCCCCATTTTAGGGCTAAAGGGTGAGGGTAAAATGAAACAAATACATAAATAGCAGGATAATAGCTCACCTATTACTTCTGTGCTTTAATGTGCATTGGAAATTGAATCATGCATTTTTTAAAAAAAATTGGGTGCATAAAAATAAATATATCTCTGGAAAGCAATTTCTTAGTTCAAATTGAATGCAAGATAATCTTGCTCTTCTGCCAGTTTGGCTTAATGAGTAAACATAGAACAAGAGGGCTTAAAATGTGATGGCTTGCTGCTTATTTTGTACATGATGCTGTTATATGCAGCTGTATTCCAGGGATTGTGCAACTCGTACAGCACGTTGGCGACTATCTTTATCAACAGCATTTTTATCAGTTGCAGTTTTCTAGTGCTAGTAGTATTCCAGGGATTGGCTTGCAAGATTTGGGGTGAACTTGCATATTTGTACAACCTCCACAGAATTCTCAGAGAGCGCGGCTCTACAAGTTTATGTAACAGTCGTATTTGGTTTGGCATACCTGAGTGTCTCGGGCAGCAAATATTAAGAGAGTGATTGACAGTAGGCTATGCATCCTTAAGCAACTGTATATGTGCCCTTGGAGAGCTGGTCCAGTCAGGGCTCCCAAACCATGTATGTACAGTGAGAACATGTGTATCCTAGAATCGTAGAGTTGGAAGGGACCCTGAGGATTATCTAGTCCAACCCCCTGCAATGCAGCTGTCCCGTACGCGGATCAAACCTGCAACCTTGGCGTTATCAGCACCACACTCCAACCAACTGTGGAGCTATCACGATTGTTCACTCACATCTATGTAGTTACTGCGGGAAGCCCCGTTTTATCCACAGCAATCCCATATGTCAGATAAAGTGAGACGCTGCCCTTCATTCCGTTTTAGAGAGCCAAGCGCACAAAACCTTTCAGCAGGAGATAAAAATTCGATAAATATATTTGTGAATTGTGAATTCTGACATTGTAGACTGGAAATTCCGGTGTAGCATCCATATATAGCCGTGGCGCATGAAGTTATATTTTTTTTTAAAAAGGGATCCGTTCTGCAATCTTGCTTGGCGCTTTTCCCTGTATTTGTGCTCTGGGTGGGTCTTCGCAGGGTCTGAGGAAAGTTCAGGTTGTAGGCTTTGAGCAGGGCTTCAAAAGCAGCTGAGAGGCAGGCGTAGCACATCTAAGGAAGTGCACAGCGTCTAAGCAAAGAGTCCCGCTTTTCTTCTCAGTGCTTGGCACGAACCATTACCATGACAAAAGAGGATTATTGACTTTCATAGCCACCCTGCCTTTGATTCGAGGATCGCTTTGATTCAGGGCTAGCGGCCTTCGCTTGCAACATTCGGCGCCCGGGTCTCTTGCATCAGGTGAAGAAAGGCGAGCGCAGAAACGGATCCATTGTGCCAGAGTACCCACAGCGTGAGTGGCTCGAGTGAGTACGGCAGGTCGAAACGATCCCCAGAGACTGTTAAAAACAGCCGAGGGGGTCCTCCTGAGGAGAGGAAGACCTTCTCTCCCTGAACTATAATTCAGGGAGCTGAATTGCTTTCCAAACGGAGGGTGGGGAAGAAACAAACACACAACACACTCTGAGCGAGCGAGAGAGAGAAGATGAGGCAAACGGATCAGATGGAACAGATGTGGGAGCTTTTGTTGAAAGGCCTCAGAGGCTAGCGGGGTGGCGATAGGCTAATTTGAGGCGCATAATGCCGGGCCCCTTTCATATGCAGAGCAGTGCTTTGATCCGGCCTGGATGAAAGTGATGAAAAGTGGAGAGGATGGCTGGGGGTCTTTTGTCTTTGACAAAAAAGGCATCTGCCGGGCTCTAACCCTCTCATACCCCACCCCCTTGGCCTAGCAGGCTGCTCCAACAATGCTGGCAAAAGGGACAAGTGTCTCCCCACCCCTGCCCTGACAGCTGAAGAAATCTCAGCCAGGAGAATGAAGCCTGGAGCACTATGTTGACTACAAAGCTTAATCAATTTTTTCCACACTACCAAAAATTGGGGACAGGGAGGAGGGAGAGATGGTAGTTGGAAATGGGGAGTTGTGTGGGTGTTTGTGGAGGAAGGTTTCAAATAAAGTTGTTACTTTTGTTCTCCCAGTGCATCCTTTCAGAAGATGCTTTGATGTTGGTGTGAATGCATTTTAGTAGGGATGGTGCATCCTTGTTCGGGTTGTGGGTAGGGTGGGGTGGTGAGAAATATTTTTGAAAAGGCAACAAACTTGGCTTGGGTTCCTGCAAGCCAGTCCCAGGAAGGTTTTGGAATAACAAATGCTGCACAATGTAAGGGAGCAGGATCTGTATTCTGTGCAGTTTATTCGGGGGATAACAATAACAACAGTTGTGTGGGGTTTTTGTTGTTGTAAAAGTGTAGTACAGTGGTACCTCGGGTTAGAAATGCTTCGGGTTACAAACGCTTCAGGTTACAGACTTCGCTAACCCGGAAGTAGTACCTCGGGTTAAGAACTTTACCTCAGGATGAGAACGGTGGCGTGGCGGCAGCAGGAGGCCCCATTAGCTAAAGTGGTACCTCAGGTTAAGAACAGTTTCAGGTTAAGAACGGACCTCCAGAACAAATTAAGTTCTTAACCAGAGGTAAGGTAAAGGTAAAGGGACCCCTGACCATTAGGTCCAGTCGTGTCCGGCTCTGGGGTTGTGGCACTCATCTCGCTTTACTGGCCGAAGGAGCCGGCGTACAGCTTCCGGTTCATGTGGCCAGCATGACTAAGCCGCTTCTGGCAAACCAGAGCAGCGCACGGAAACGCCGTTCACCTTCCCACCAGAGCAGTTCCTATTTATCTACTTGCACTTTGACGTGCTTTCGAACTGCTAGGTGGGCAGGAGCTGGTTAGCATAACCAGAGGTACCACTGTATATATTCTGGTTAGTCAATTCACACTTTCCAGCTGACTTTTTCTTCCTTGCCTAACTTCCCTCCACTTTGGTGTTAGTGAGTAGCAGCACTACCTATATGCAGAACATCTATTGGGAGTAGATTTCCCAATATCGAAAATCTGCTTCACTGTTGTAAAATTGCTTATGCAGCACATGTCTCGATGGCCACTTTTCATCTGGGGCTATAACTAGTACACTGGATTCTTATTTCATGCTGCATGTTTAGTCAGAATTAAAACCTGCAAAGTTCTTTATTCAAACATTTTTGGGACAGCAGACTTGTGGACTTGCTCCACTCTGCCGGTATTTTCTAAAGAGTTAGTTAAATTCATTTTAAACAGAGCCGGCTTCTTGCAAAGTTTAATCTTACATGGTTCACAAACTACTGTGGAGCAGGACCATTTTCTTTTAGGATCCTGTTCTTTCTGTGAAGAGCTCAGGGTGGTGTATCCTGTGAAACTAGGTCAGAGTGAAAGAATTTTTATTATTTTTGGGGGGGGGAGTGCAGCTGTGGAAGGGAATATTATACAGATGTGGCACGTGTTTTATGTGTGCATGTGGGGAGATGTGTGCTGTTTGTTGATTGGGGGAGAGGTGGAGGTTGCCACACCCACTTTTACCTTGGCCACACCTTGGGTGTCATATGGCCCCTGGAGGATCAGCTGGGAGGGAGTGTGTCTCTTGGATTCCTCATCCCTAACCTCATACCATGTCTGTCTGTCTGTCTGTCTGCTATAATTAAGTTGTTTAGAGGTAGAATAGTGTAGCGGCCTTGTTTGACTGACCTATGAACCAGGATAGTCCCAGTTCATATTTTTGCCTCACTAGGTAGCCTTAGGCAAGATGTTATTCCCCAGCCATCACCTGCAATATAAGGATAATGCTAATCTATTTAAGGGGTTGATATAAAGCTTGTTAAGGTAATGTGTATGAAATGCTTGGACTCTCAAAACACTATAGAAATGCTAAGTTGTTGCTTTCCTTATTGGAATTTTATTTTTGAAGCTAATCATGAACAAGGAAACTTAAGGATTTTGACTTTTGACACTGCGTTAAGTTTTGGGACCCACTTCTTGATTAAGTTTGCATTTTATCCCTTCCGTCTTCCCTTACCATTGGTCAAAACCTTTTGACAAAGGAAAAAACAACACCACCTTTTAGAATTCACAGGCTCTGGTATTTTCCCTTGTTATGAAAGCCTGTGACTGTAGGTCACTTAACTGTGTACCAAAGATAAACTCTTCACAAAGGGCACACTGTTTGACGCTGCACCTGGTATCGCAATCGCCCGACATGATAACATTTGCTAGAACAAACTATACTGGGAAGCTTTTAGGTTTTGCTTCTGCATAAAGGCCTTCCATTTATAACAGCTATTAGCTTTGTGTGATCCATCTGCCATAAAGGGACCACTGTTTACAGAACGTTAAAGAATATCAGTTCTTTAACTACAACCTTATTCATTGCTTTGATAAGCCATATTGTACCCCATGTAGGTGCTATCGGGTTGCAATGGCACACGCATACAGTGAACTATGGCTTCATCTGCATGGGGTTCTGCTTCTATTCTCAGCAGAATCCTATGTGTGGTTACTCGGGGTGATAATTCAACTGTTTTACTCAAGAGTAGACCCACTGAAATTAATGGCCACGGCTAACTTAGTTGCATTGATTTCAGTGGGTTTCCTCTGAGTAAAGGTTTGTTCAATACAACCTTTGGACATAAATGCTGGTATGTTCAATGGAACTTGCTCCCGGAATTGCCGTTTTGCAAAGGATACCTAGTTTTAAGCAAGCCCCAGTGTGGAATGAGAACTGCACAATGCAACAGAAAAGTGGAGAACCATGGAAGCCTATAGGCGTAAGGAAAAAAATATTAACAAATTGATTAGTGGATTTCCTGGTGCGTTCTGAACATTGTATTCTTTGTGGGAAACTATTCGACGTATTAGTAACAGAAGAGTCAAAATCAATATGCTGATGTAATACTGTCCCTAGCGTAGCTGCTACCAAATTAAAATTGCTTGTTCAACTTCTCATGCATTAAACTTGCACTAATAATCAAACTTGAGGTAAGCAGTTAATCACCAAAATACCTCAGCTCTCTCATTAATGTAATTTTTCATGTTAAGCAAAATGGCAGAATGCAATCATGAGCAGAGTAATGGTGAAAGGGGACGGTCTGCTTAATCCCCTTTTTGGGACATCTACATCCTTGTCTTGGTTTTGCTTACAAGTTTCCCGTAAATCCCTCTTCCCCCTCCCTACACAGGAAGACATACCGATCCCTACATACAGGTCCCAATATATTTCCTCTGTTAGAGTAAGCGAGGCAGCTGCGGAGGGGAGAGGGAACAGTTTTTAGTGAGGGGGGAGGAGAGAATTAAATATCCCTTATTCTTCTATAGGGCTCTACTCTGTGAACCGCCCTGAGACCCCCGGGTATAGGGCGGTATATAAATTCAGATGATAATAATAAAATAATAATAATAATACTCAAGATCCTAGCCTTTCAAAGAAAGCAAAGAAAATAAAACAAAACAAAAAGCTTTCAAAGAAAAAAACCCCTAGGGAAATCTCCCCACAACTGCAAGCAACACATAGTGTGGCCATAAGAAGTGCACATTGTGGGAATGTTCAGGGAGGCAGGAGAGGATATATTGTTTATTTATATGCTTCCTAACTTGCGTTAGCAAGTTCCTTGACTTAGCAGAGTTTACATTCCCCCTTTAATGCACAGCAGATAGCTGGTTGCAGGCTTGTGTAAGCCTCTCACTATCATACAATTCAGTATTGAATTGTATATCCCTGGTAAGTTCCCTTTTATCCCTCTTAAAAAGAATAAAGACACGACAATCTTATTTAAAGTAAATAAAAGAAGTTTACTTACATCAGTTCACAGTTGGATCCCTGAAGGCAGACTTAGTTACAAATATATACATGTGGATCTACCCCATATGTATGGGGGAATAATCCCAGTGACTGCAAGCTAGCAGTCACTGCAGTTCACACGACGAAAGGAAGATGGAAAAAGAGAGAGTGTGGCAGCATGCCTTGTCCTTTTATTACCTGGACAGCTAAGGTCACGCCCACCTCTAGTCACATGCAAAAGGAAGGATGTTCCAGCCCAGGAGGAAACAGGAAGTTGTTGACTGGCTGGGCCAAACATCCACAATAGGAAAACAAGGAATGTTGTACTTGACTGCTCCCAGTGGATTACATCCCACACACTTCTTCCTCCAAAAAAAGCTAATCAGTCTTGCAACATACCAGTAAATGGCTCGTGCATCATAATTGTTAGGAGATTTATTGGTGTTAAGCCCAAAGTACTTCAAATGTTGATAAAAATGATCTTTCTGTGAAATGGAGGTTTGGGTGGTTAAAGATACACGCAGGGCTTAGCTAAGATTTTTATCCTTTTATATATATATATATTTCTTAGCTAATGCATTTAAGGACTTATGGGGAACTCTGCCTTTTCCTCCTTTCCCCCTTGCCTAGGTGATCTTTGCTTTGAATCAGACTCTTTTGCAGCAAGAGAATCTCCGAGCAGGCAGCCTACAGATCCCTTATACAACAGAGGACCTTATCAAGCATTACAACTGTGGGGACCTCAACTCCATCATCTTCAATCATGACACTTCTCAAGTGAGTCTTGCCCCCTCCCCCCCGTCCCCTCATGCTTCACACAGAACTGTTGACCGGCCTCTCCTGCTAGCTAGCCTGTATTCCCAACAAATAAGAGTACAGTATTTAAAAGGAATACTTTTTTTTTTTAAGTGTGGATTTTTTTCCTGTTTGTATTGCAGTCCACAGTTCCCCTTCTACAAGTGTCTTTGCTGCTGTTTCATGATAGGTTGCCTCTGATTTGTTAAGCAGACAAGATGGAGGGATGGCAAGAATGACTGCACTGAATGCTTTTTTGTTTTTGTATGAAAATAAAATTGACACCTTTGGTCAGTTTGGTACTTGGGGTTAATACCGGTACTGGCTCTTCTTTGACCCACCTGTATAAAAAAAACCATTTGGAAGGGTAAGGTGAAGTTAGGGGACGGATGTAAGTTCCAAAATGGGGTGTGGGTGTGTGTGTGTTAGCTTTCACATTCTTGCCAGCTGAAACCATTGCAAGAAGATGGAGACCAGTCCACTGTCATTCATGCTTTGGTCATGTCCAGATCGTGAACTACCGGTACTCTCATGTGCTCAGTGTGGGGCTCCCATTGAAAGTGGTCTAATAGATTCGCCTATTACAAAAACTACTACTCATCAAACAGGCATGGCTCAATATGAACATTCCACGTGTTTTGATATTTGCACTAGTTATAGCAGTATGATTCCAGGACCTTTCCAAGGTGCTTATTTTGTCCCATTGAAGCCCTCTGTGTCCTGAATATCCCGAGGAATGCCTTCCCCTCTAAGTCCATGAGCCTCTGCTCCAAGTGCCATCTTTTTGAGAACTGAGATTGTTCAGAACCTTTTATTTGATTCTGGCTTGAGAGCAGTGGAATGCTTTCCTCCCAAGTGGTTCAGTTATGTGCCTCTTTACGTCTCTCTTTGGAGACATGTAAAAAGTCTGTTCCCTTGGCTTCCAAGAATGAAGTGGACTATGTTTTTTTTTGATTGTCACTCTTTCTGGCTGTTTTAAAATTGTTTAATTTTTTTATTTTGAAAGGCACGAATGTCCTATACATAGTTGAGAGCCTTTGATTAGCTGATGGTGATTCAACATGCCAGCTGGTGGCATGCTTAGATATCTTGGTGTTTGTCAGCAGTTTTGCCCCTGTGGGGCATTGTACAGGGGTAGATGGCAGGAGTTTAGCCCAGCTCAAGCCAAACCAATAAAAACCAGGGATACTAGCCACAGCATCCAAGGAAGCATTCTTGGACTAATAGTCAAGACTACATCAGCTGATACTACATGACCCCCTATTTTAAAAAATCCCGTTGCATTTTTTTGCTAGTCTGAGCAACAAATGGACTTAGTCTTGTCACCCGAAATTTCTCTTGTATCTTCTCTACTGCTCTTGATTGCACAGGAGCCAGATTTGACAATATAGCTCCCCCCCAGTTCTGTTATTTTTTTAATTTTTAAGTATTTTATTTCATTGCAAATGACAACGGACTAGCAAATTTGAATCTGCCCAATTAAAACCTCCCCGATTAATAAAATCTAAAGTTTTCTCCATGTATTTTGTTATGTTCTGCTTGCTTCTATGGAATTAGTCATAGCAGCCACAGTGTAATAAAGATAATATTCAGAAATGAGCAATTGGGTGCTGGTAAAGCGATGGATAGGTTAAAGGCAGTTTGATTTATGCCCTGACTGGCTGTTTCTGGTTGCTAATGGAAAGTCCCAATATGCTGATAAGCGATGCAGTACAGTTTAAACGCCTTCTCCCATGTGTCTTTGTACAGTATAGATAATTTCCAGTCTTGCATTTTAGAGCCACCTAGCCCTGGGAAGAGCAGGCAACAGCAGGCAAATGCTGAATGTGGCTGGATCAAAGCACACAGCCAATGCAAGTCTTACTTCCTTCTGCATGAATTGCAAAGAGGGAGCTCTGCAGTGGCAGCAAATAGTGTGTAAACCTCACCTTTTAGGTCCGCTTATTTCTTGTGCCAGAGCCTTGCGTCCTGTGCATTTTCTTTCTTTCTTTAATGCTGTTATACTGTTTCACCCTGCCCGCCTTTGCTTAGGGAAAATCCACCAACCCTTACAAGGAGCAGACCTAGCAACATATGAAACAATGCAAGGGTTGGTTGATTTGCCTGTTAGTTATTGGGCATGGGAGTACAGTGGTATATTGTTATATGTAGACCGTCTTGCAATACAGAAGTTGGTTAGAAGCACCTACCATTGCAACATTATAAGCTATAGAGCAGATGAGAGAGGACAACCCTTGCTATGTCTGTGGCTCACTTAGACAACTGGTAGTGTGCTAATTCTAACCTCCCAAACCCTACACAATCTATGCTGGATATGCCATGTGGAATGTGGAATGCCTTATTCAGGGAGCTGCTGTTGTTTCTTCCTTTTTTTCGGAAGAAAGAGCTGTTAGAGCCTTATGTGTCTTGGCACCCTTTGCAGTGGATCATGCTCTTCAGGGAAGTCTTGTCATGTTTAAGGGACTCGGTAGATGTTTCTGACCCACATCCTGTCTATAACTATATTCAGTGCCCACTGCAAGTGGTGACCAGTAAACCAGAACAGGTACAAGGAAAGGTTGAAGGTACATTGCGTCATGTAATTTATTTGCTTAAAAATAGCTGGAGAGGCACAGGTTAGCCCACAGCCTTTTGCTCCTGTAACATCTAGCTGGGATCTACCATTCGAGTTTTATTCGTATTCCCTTTCCCTTTTAATTCGCACTTATTCCTTTCTCGCACAGGTCCCAAATTTCATCAATTCTACTCTGCCACCTCATGAGCGCATCACGGCTCAGGAGATTGACAACTACTTCCGCCTGGAGCTAATCTACAAGCGGAATGAGAGGATGGGCAGGAGAGTGAAAGATCTACTGGAGGAGTATCCGGACAAAAGTTTCTTCTTCGCATTTGGAGCGGGTACGTTTTGCTTGCTGTTGTTTTTAAAGGTCAAATGGCAGTCACATTGGCCTGGCTTGTTCTTGATCAGGCATAGGCAAACTCGGCCCTCCAGGTGTTTTGAGACTACAATTCCCATCATCCCTGACCACTGGTCCCGTTAGCTAGGGATGATGGGAGTTGTAGGCCCAAAACATTTGGAGGGCCGAGTTTGCCTATGCCTGTTCTTGATGCTGCTCAGACATAATATTTTTGTAACACCATGTGCTGAACCATTGGGACTTCCATTCAGAATGGCAGTCTTTTCTAGCCACTGGAGATGAATTACATACCCCAAGTTTCAGCAAAAGCACACCCTTACCATCTAACCGTAATGGTGAAAGAAAGCAGGCATGGGGAAGTGGAATCATAGAATTGTCGAGTTGGAAGGGACCATGAGAGTCATCTAGGATATTTTGCCCAACATGGGGCTCAAACCGACAACCCTGAGATTAAGAGTCTTATGCTCTACCGACTGAGCTACTCTCAAGCACAAGGTGTTATTGTAAGGCCGAGTTAATGGCAGTAGCGTCACTAAGTGTTAATAGTTTCAAGAAATGCTTTTAGACTGTGTTCTTAGAACAAGGTGTAACAAGAACTGGAGCTAGGAGGGCAAGGCTGCAGTTGCTCAGTTGTTGCTCAGCAGCAAAGGAAATTCACACTATGTTTGGATGTACTTTTCAAATATTATTTTTCTGTTTGTTTTTTTTAAAGGGGACACAGATGTATTGAAGTAAGTGCAAATAGAAAAATTTAGGAGGCAGGGATAATCATAATCAGCACCTAAGCACTGAATAATATATCTGTGTCTGCTTTAAGAGTACGTAAATTATTTCCCACTGGTGTGACTCACCTTAAGAATCAAAAGTTATTGGATTGTTTATAGTTTTGGAGTTGTTCTATGTTATTTTAAACATCAAATTAACCAATTAGTTAATTAACCTTTGCAACCCCATTGTTATACATAATAGACATAATATGCCCCTTGTTCTTGTAACTGCAAATTATAAATAATCCTCACTTAGGAAAGAGAGAATATAAGGAAACATGCCTTGTTTGTTCTGTTTCTACAAAATGTATTTGTTTTCTGAAAAAATATGAATTTTAAAAAAGAATTGGCAACAACGAAACAACGCAAGTAGTGAACTACTAACAAAAAATGAAGATCTAAACTCTTCACAGATGGAGAAAGGGTTTTACTATCTGACAAAAAGTGTCTAATATATTTTGTCCTTACCCACATAGCTACCAAGTGCAGGTCTGATGGGGAGATTGTAAAGATGTGCTTTTGGGGATCTACTGGGTAGAGACTATACTTGTTCCCTGTTTCTGGTGACTTCAGCCATCAAGAAGTAAATCTTTTCTTTTTGCATAGCACCATTCACTGTTTATTTGTGCCAAAAACGTATCCCTCTTCTGGATGTCGGAAATAAAACTATTCTGTTCTTTTGGCTAACTCTGTGCTTCAAATCTGGAAGTCATTGCTTCGTATCCAGCTTTTTCTTCTGATGCAAATGTGCTAAGACAAGACATTTCTCCCTTCTCAGCAGTGTGCGGAACCATTATTTTCCATGTAGCTGTCTAGCCATTGCTGTGGCTTACTATTTATAAACCATCTAATAGTTGTTCGAATCTTTTCCAGTCCGGAAAAGAGTATTAAATAAATGTGTGGAGAACTTTAAAATGATTTGTTCTTGTTCTTGTTTTTTTCTTTCTTTTTTCTTGCTGCCATGATTATAGTAATGCCTTTGATAGCTTTTCGTTCCCTGTTTGGTGTTTCATCTCTATCGTGTGTGCAAATTACCAGATGCCAAGATGAGTCAACTCAACGATTTATTACACTTGTATGTGGTTTAGTGGCTATCTCGAATGTCTAGTATTCTAACTGCCAACTTGTTCTCGCTATGTGAAGTTTCCATGAGAAGCTTTTCTAATTCCATAGTACCAGCAAAATGCATGTGGGTGTTACTCTATTTTTAGTGAATGTCCGGAAGGGTCCAGTAAGATTTTAGCACGATTCATGAACGGTTATTATTATTAGTAGTAGTAGTAGTAGTAGTAGTGGTAGTAGTAGTAAATGGCTCATCTAGTTCATCTAGAGGTTCATCTAGTCCAGGGGTCAGCAACCTTTTTCAGCCGTGGGCCGGTCCACCATCCCTCAGACCATGTGGTAGGCTGGACTATATTTTGAAAGAAAAAAAAATGAACGAATTCCTATGGCCCACAAATAACCCAGAGATGCATTTTAAATAAAAGGGCACATTCTTCTCATGTAAAAACATGTTGATTCCTGGACCGTCTGTGGGCCGGATTGAGAAGGCGATTGGGCCGCATCCAGCCCACAGCCCTTAGGTTGCCTACCCCTGATCTAGTCCTTCAGGGGCTTGTTACTGCATTTCTGACCCATAGGGACTTCCTTGCTCCTCTTCAAACCAGCAGCTCTCCTGGAGGCCTTATTCCTCCTATCCTCAGTAGAACGAATGATTATGGCACCTGTCTTGTGAAGTATGCTACCCCTCATAAAACCTCCAGGCAGGGGCAGATGTAGACTTTATTTCACCCAGGTCAAAGACCCAGTTTAGCACCCCTCCACATGCATTAGCGTACACACACACACACACACACACACACACACACGGTGGGCACCTCAGTGGTGCCCCTCTGGAGGCTTCCCCCTGGCTAGCCCCCCACCGCCATAGCTATGGCTCTGCCTCCAGGCATTCTTGTACTACATTTTTGGTAGCAGGCGGGGGTGGGGGGGAAGTGTTTTTATTCATTTGAAAAGCAATGCAAGAAACTGATTTCAGTTTGATTTAAATATATATTTGGTTTCAAACGTCTTTGTTTTTAACCTTAAGTGGTCTTCATTCTTGATGGCATTATATGTTGTGTCAGGTATTTTGCAGAGACATGACAAACAAGCATTGCATTTATTTAATTTTAAAACAACCGCCAGCTAGAAGGCCAAGACTCGCAGGATCGAGGCAGTTGGTTTAACTGTATTACTGACATTAAGGCCTAACAAGGCGTACTGCTATACTGAGAGCATCAACTAAAGTGCTGTGATTGCCGGAGGTTTTGTTTGGTTAAAAAATGTTTACATGCCAGGGAGATTCAGAATATTACATTTGCTTATTTTTTACATAATTGCTATTGGTTTGTGTACACTGTATTTGTTACAAACCTGTGTGACTTTACATGGGTAGGCATTTCCTTTTGTTTATCGAAGTTTGCTTTGTAATGGTCTGATGACTGGAGACAAATAAACTAATCTGAAGCTAATTGTTAACAGGTGCTGCAGTTTTCACCAGTGTTAAAAAACAGATAACCCAAAGCACCATATTTATCATCACATCTAGCTTAGCCCTGAGCAACGAAGTTTTGGGTGGGGTTTTACACAGAGAGTTGCTTCATGTCTCTGAGATGAATTTATAGATGCTGATGAATTTCACTGTTCACCTTCTGATTCTCCTTCTTCACATTTCCCTTCTCTTATCTGTGCTTATTTTCTTTCTGGATCCTTTCTTTTTTATTGCATTACATAGCGATGATATGCATGTGCATAATCAAAAGTAAGACACACTGTATCAGTGGAGCTTACTTCAGTCCCTGGTAAATGTGCGTAGGATTCAGTTGCTAGAGGAAAAGATCCTAGGGGCTAATTCTCTTGCTGCAGAATAATTACAGGAAAGGATATTGTTTAATTAAGCAATTAATTTGAAGGAGGTAGGAAGGAACCACTTCCCCAGTAATTTAAAGGTCTTAGTTGCATGCTATCGTTCTATGGTGGCTGTCATAACTGATGCTGTTGTATGAGCAGCAAGTATAGGACTTGTTTCTGGGTGCAATTCAAAGTGCTGGTATCAAAAGGTTGTATGGTTTGGGCCTAGGATATTTAACAGGCGCTTCCCCCCCACATGAGCTTACCCACCTGCTCTGTTCTTAGTTGCAGGTGACTGGAATGTGGGATAGGG
Organism: Darevskia armeniaca; assembly: GCA_034641395.1. Taxonomy (NCBI): domain Eukaryota; kingdom Metazoa; phylum Chordata; class Lepidosauria; order Squamata; family Lacertidae; genus Darevskia; species Darevskia armeniaca. The sequence goes on along the minus strand of JAWWNF010000010.1, from coordinate 615,077 downwards.
CCTTTTCGGTCATGGCACCTAAATTCTGTAGCTAATTGCCTTGACTGGGCAGAGTTCTTCTTCACCTAGCCTTTTAGTTGATTCAAGGCCCCATCCCGCTGCAGTTTTTAGTTGGTTCTGGGTTTTAGGTCTTGGCTTGCTTTTATAAATTCTATTGCATTATGTTTTAAGTTCTGATTGGAAGTTGCCACGTGGGGCCAACAAGCAGGATACATACATCTGTTCCCCAATGCTGTGTGAATTGGCCTTGTGCCTGGACTGTGAACTGCAAAACGTTGCATCAGAATCAATCCTTGGTGAGGTCAGGCTTAAAACTGATTAGATTGAGCGTGCTGTGCCAGTTTGCATATTGCTGTGTTCTTCAGGACTCTAGTGAGGAAGGAAGGAAAGGAAACACAGTCCAAATTCCCTGACTTCCCCCAGAATATACAGTGCACTGGTTTTCAACCAGTGTGCCGTGGCACCCTGGGGTGCCTCAAATGATGGTCTGGGTTGCCGCGGGCAACACCAGCCTCTGTCCCTCTTTCTTTCCTCCCCCCCCCTCTGATGCCCTCTGATGTCTCTGCCTCCCAAAGGCTTGCACAGCTGTTTGTTGCAGCAGCCCTGGCTACAAGCTCCGCAGGTGAATGGTGCCTCAGGCTGGCCATAGTTGCTGGTTGCCAGGAGCTGAGGAGTAGGCAAGCAAGCAGGTGATGGAGCCCAGCCAGCCAGCCCACCAGCCCTTGCTGTTGGGAATGGACGGAAAAGTCCTAGGCCCTTATGGGGCAGTGTGAGGAGGCACCTCTCTTTGGGGTAGGGGTGGGGGCAGCTCAGAGACCAGGGGCAGCAGCAGCAGGACTCCCAAGGAGAGGGGAGAGGAGGCTGAGGGAGGACTCCACAAGGAAAGGTATTTGAAAAAGAGTGAGAGGCTGCCAGATCTGCAAGCAACGGGGGACGTAACTGGGCTCCTGAGCCCCACAGGGGTGCCGCAGAAAGAATGCAGTTGGTCAAGGGAGCCGTGGACTCAAAAAGGTTGAAAACCTCCAATGTAGTGCATAGGACAGTTGTGCCACTTCCATCATGGCCGAGTGGCGTGGAATGGTCCATCTGCACAGACAGCAGAGTGAAGTGGTAAAACAAATGGGCTGCAGGTAGGAGAAATAATAATAATAATAATAATAATAAATAATAATAATAATTAATTAATTTATTATTTATACCCCGCCCATCTGGCTGGGTTTCCCCAGCCACTCTGGGCGGCTTCCAACAGAACATTAAAATACAATAATCTATTAAACATTAAAAGCCTCCCTAAACAGGGCTGCCTTCAGATGTCTTCTAAAGATGTCTTCTAAACTTTTTCTGAACGCACTTGCTTTCCTCTATGAGAAATACCAAACCAACAAACGAAAACTAGCATGAGAGAGGTCCTACCTCATTTCATTTCCTCTGGGGAATTTTTAAAAATGTAACACGCCCCCCCCCCCCATCTAAAACTTGAAGACTTCCATTTTTACACTGTTAAAACACAACAACAACAACACCCCCCCAAAGTATGTAACCAGGAGGAATGACAGGCTTAACTCTCTCTCCCCCCCATCAATAGTATATATATAACAAGCAGGAATAACAAGCCCAACTCAGCAACTTTGTTTTGCTTAGCCATTTCTGAGAGGCAGCAACACGATAATGGTGGTATTGTTGCAGCGGCAACCCCCCCCCCCTTCCCAAAAAGCAGGCTTATGCTTCAGAGCTCCAGAGTTCACGGAAAGGCCAATCAGCCTAGAGACTCCCACAAATAGAAAAGTGCTGAGTCACAATTCACCTGACATCTCCGGTGTCCGATATAAGAAAAAGCAAATTGTTAACAAGCTCCATCTGAGATTTTTGGGAAACCAAATCAAGCCAGGAGAGAAGGAAGTAGAAGATTAAATCAGAAATAAGTTGTTGGGAGAGCCAGGGGCTCGATCTGCCCACTCCCCCTTGCAAGGAGTTTCCCCACCTGCTTCCCAGCATAGCCCCCTGATTCTAAGGACATCTACTCTTATTATGCTTCCCCCCCCAAAAAAAAATGTTTAAATCATGTGGTCTTTCACCTGTGCCTTTGCTTCTGTAAGCTACTTCCTCTTCTTCCAGTGAATGGCAACAGAGAGGGGTCTATTGAAATTCACATTTTTGTGTTTTAGGCAACTGGGATTGCAAAGAGGAAGTGTACGAGGAAAGAGCCTCCGTAGTTTTTCCACATAAAGCAGAGAGAATGTCTAAGGGAAGCAAGGAATTGTGCTGTTCTTCTGGATCCACCCCTGTGCCCACTAGAGTGGTAAAGGCAGTGCTTCCCCCCCCAAAAAAAACATTTAGGGGTACTCTCATTCTGACTCAAGAAAACCACCATTTTATAGTTCAAATCAGGAAAAATAAATACAGTAAATGAACAAAAGCACAAAGATTCACTAAATGTTAGGGGTATGCATCCCCCTGCACCACCCCGAAAAAAGCATTGGGTAAAGGTAAAGGATCACTGGACGGTTAAGTCCAGTCAAAGGTGACTATGGTGTTGTGGCACTCATCTCGCTTTCAGGTTGAGGGAGCCGGCGTTTGTCCACAGACAGCTTTCTGGGTCATGTGGCCAGCATGACTAAACTGCTTCTGACACAACAGAACACTGTGATGGAAACCAGAATGCATGGAAATGTCATTTACCTTCCCGCCGCAGTGGTACCTATTTATCTACTTGCACAGGCGTGCTTTCGAACTGCTAGGCTGGCAGGAGCTGGGACCAAGCAACGGGAGCTCACCCTGTTGCAGGGATTCAAACAGCTGGTTTGAGCTTATAGCTGCAATAAAGTTATCTATCATCTATCAAACAGCTGACCTTCTGATCGGCAAGCCCAAGAGGCTCAGTGGTTTAGACCAGTGGTCCTCAACCCCCGGTCCGCGGCCCGGTACCGGTCCGTGGATCAAATGGTACCGGGCCGCCCAAGGAACATTAAATTATTTCCATTTTATTTACTGTGGTGTTAAAATGTTAAATCACTTTATATTCATTTTTGGTGTAACTGTCTTTTATTTTGAAGGCATGTTTAAATACAATTAAATTAAAATTATTACATCAAAACAATCTAAAAGATAAACAATCAATGTCCCCCCCTCAGCGAGCCACGGCAAAATTATCAAACGTTGACCGGTCCGCGGCGATAAAAAGGTTGGGGAGCACTGGTTTAGACCACAGCGCCGCCCGCGTCCCACTAGAGTAAGGAGATCTCAAGCGGCATTGATTTCCTTCTTCTCCCAATACTCAAGTAGTGATGACATCCTCCATACCTCCATTCCTTCAGGTTACGCCAAGAATCCTGGACACAGTCTGCACTGCAGCTGACAGGTGGTGGTGAACAGGGACTCCTGCAACAACAGCATTAGACAGGAAAACCCAGCCTTAGCCCTGAGCTCCACAAATGCTTGCGTCTCAAAGAGAGTGGCTGCACTGCACAGAGGAGAGGCTTCTGTCAAGGCCTCTGGTGCTGTTAACATGCCTTTGTGCCTTGGATTTTCTGTGAACTCATAGGTAGAAACTAATGGTGCTGAACTTGCAACCCATGCCCCATCTGAAATCTAGCCTTTATTTCTCCTCTCTCTTTTAATAAGTTGCTGACTAGGGACAAACTGTTCTTTTTTTAAAAAAATGTTTTTTTGGGGGGGGGGTGAACAGCTGTGCAATGTTCCAAGGAGCACAAAGAGGTGGAACACAAAACATGCCTTCGCTTAGCACTTGAGCATCTATTTACAGTTGATAGATTTAAAATATTTATACTCTGCCCTTGACAGCAGGCCTCCTAGGCAGCTAACCGTAAATGAAAACTAATATATCCTGTTCAGTTTTCCAGTCAGCAACATCTTCTTTCAATATACTCCATTCCATCCCTTCATTTCTCCCCTTCCCCAAACACTGAGCATGCTCAGTCCTCAATTAGAGCTATTGGGTTTTTTTGGTTTTTTTAAATCCCCTTTAATACCCCTGCCTAAATATTTCTAGTAGGCTTACTATGTCAGGTTCCTACTGGAAGACCGGACAAATGACAGAACATTAGCAGTGGCAAAGTTTCTATCGGTGGTTGCAAGAACCAATGATCCCTATTCCTAAGCCTGAACAAAATGCTTGTGTAACCTGAAGGCGGGCTGTTGAAATTGTGTATTGTTTTGTAATGAATTGTTGGGTCTCTGGACCGTAATAAAGATTTGATTGATTGATATTTCTAGTACCGGTACTTCTGATAACTTTTGGGTCCCCCTGTTGATATCTCCCTCTTGTATGAGGATGGTGATCTGTTGGCTGCAGATGGGATGGCACAGAGTTGGGTTTGCTTGTGTGTGTGTGTGTGTGTGTGACACATGCTCAATGTCCATGCAGTTTGCTTACTAGGTACAGCAATGGAAATGCACCTCAGACGATAGTGGGGTCGGGAAATTCTGTGGGAATTTTCTCTTAGAGGTAGAACTAAATCATCACCACTCAAATGATTAGCATTTGTATAATGTTTTAGTGTTCAAACTTGTAAAGGTTACAACAGCCTCATAAATTAAGTCAGTCTTATCCAAACGTTGCAGAAGTAGGGGTGGGGACTGACAGTGATTGGCTTATTTAAGGTGATCTCCTAAGTTTATGGTACAAGTGTGATTTCCTGTTTTAGAGTTCAGTCTCTTAATCATTGTGCTGTACCAGCTACTAGATAACTTGCTATCAAATGAGCAGATTACATTGTTTGTACTAATACATTGCTGAAAAGCTGATCATAGAACCGTAGATTTGCAGGGGACCCCGAGGGATGCAGCAAATATATTTTTACACCTATAGGACAGCATTACATTGTTAAATTTGGCCATGAGTAATGAAGCTAGAGAACATAATCCATCCTCTCATGGGGACACCAGTCACTCATCTAGCGCATACCTCCCAATCATTCAGTTATTGGATTGTTTATTAAAAAGTCTCCTGTGATGCTGCCGTTGTTTAACATGGGTAATACTATTCGCTACCCTTCGTTATGCTACCTCTTTGTGACAGTGATAATAAATCAGCATAGTAGGAAAACCAATTCTTTGGTATTGACTTTAAAAGAGTTATTTCTACCACTAAGCAGAGGCAAACAAAGACTTGTCACCAAATGCATGCTTAACAGGGAGCCTGCAGACAATCACAATTATCCTAATGAGGATGAAATTTTTTTTGCGCAGCTCTAAGGTTCAGTCCCCATATGGGACAGCTGCATATTCCTGCATTGTGCGGGCTTGGACTATCAGGGGTCAGCAAAGTTTTTCAGCAGGGGGCCGGTCCACTGTCCCTCAGACCTTGTGGGGGGGCCGGACTATATTTTGAAAGAAAAAAATGAACCAATTCCTATGCCCCACAAATAACCCATAGATGCATTTTAAATAAAAGCACACATTCTACTCATGTAAAAACGCGCTGATTCCCGGATCGTTTGCAGGCCGGATTTAGAAGGAATTTAGGTCGGATCCAGCCCCTGGGACTTAGTTTGCCTACTCATGGACTAGATGATCCTCAGGGTCACTTCCAACTCCACAATTCTATGATAACTTACAATTTTGCCTTGGGGATACGTCAGCCAAAATTCCAAACCTCCTTGGAGCTAAATACCTAGGTCTGGATCTAGTCATCGAGGAATCTAGGTGCGCGGTCTTCTTTTGAAGAAAAGTGGGTTTGTAATTGTCAGGGATGTGCCCACCTCTGCCAGTCCGTCACTGAGTGGCTACAGGCAGCCTCAGCGTCTTCCAGTGAGTCTACCATCCCCTCCTTGGGGGAGGATCAGTTACTGGGAGGGAGCCAGGTGGGGAGAGGTCTCCAGGAAGATGCAGAGAGCTAACACCACTCAGCAGACCCACTCGGAGGGAGAGGCGCCGTTTCCGGCGCGAGCATTACGCAGAAGGAGAAGGCGGCAATTTAGAGTGCCGAGACTCTGGTGTTGGCGCTGTAACAGGAGGGGGGCACTTCCGGATTCCGCTAGCGACTAGACGGTCATGTTTAGGATTAGCTCTGCACTGTACATACTTTGCACAATAAAATTATAGAAAGACAAGAAGGACTTGGTCTTTACTCTTGAGCAACCATTAAGGGAACCTGACAGTAATGACCAAGCATAGATTCTTGCAACTGGGCAGTTGCGTGATTTGTTTTGTTTGTGACTAGTAGCTGCTATTGTGGTAGTGGATCAAGGCTCTGAAGGGAGCGGCATCTAACTGACATAGTCCTGATAGATCTCATAATCCCTCCTGGTTGTTTTCGCTTGGTAATTGCGCAGCTGATAACTTGCCTGCCTATCATCCTATCTAACTTGACCCAGAATGTAATAATCAATAGTGTGCCATTAGCAGGGCTGAAAGTGTGTATTAAAATGAAGAAGCTGGCATGTTGGGTGGATCCCTTCCACTCCCTGCTTGCTCCCTAGAGTAGAAAGCCCCCCCCCCCCGCAGCACTGATTCCCTCCATCCGCTTCTCTCTGCCTGTGTTCAAATAGTGACATCATCCCAAGGATGGGAATGTGGATGCAATCCAAGCTACAGCTGACAAGGGCAGTGAGAATCCTGGAAGTATCATCATTGTTCAGGGAGCACAGTCCACATTCCTAAACTCTTGAGTGGCTTAGGAGAAAGCAGGAGGCATTACCATGGAAAACAAATACTAAAGTGAGTTATCCCACAGTTGAAGTGAAGATGCCTCTCCGGTTGTTGTTTTTAGGTCTAGTTAAGGATATCTATATATAAAACTATTTTAGGGTGCAGAAGTCATATGCTTTCAGTTTAAATCCAAAAGAGAAACTGCTCTGGGTAGCAAATGTTTGGAGAACCATGATTTTATATAATCTGTGAGGCAGCCCAAAATACACCAATAGGCTTGCTTCTTTTTAGACGCCAACTTTTTAGCGTGAAGCAGAAATTTTGTCTGCAAACTTCTGCCTCCCCCCCCCCCCGGACTTTGGAAATCGATCCATTGTCAAGTATTGAAAGCGCAAATCAGACTCTGTGTGTGTGTGTCTGTGTGTGTGTGTAAAAGAGAACCATGAAACCATAGTGTTTATTTGAGCAGAGATGACCAATCTCACTCCATTTCTGTCTGGATTAGAAGTTTGTGTCTTATTTACTCTCTCTGGTACAGTGTCTGGCTGAGCTCATACAGACAAGAAGCTTCTCTCCCCCCCCCCCTTTTTTTTTTTGGGAGTTTGAACAGAAGAATAGAGATTCATGGCTGCCTACCCGCTGCCAGAGTAAATTGACCTCTCAAATCCATCACTTCACCTACATGGGGATAATGGAGAGCCGAGTACAAAAAGAGGAGGGTGGGGGCCTTACTGATGGGACGAGAGCTCAGGGCTTTTCTCTTTGGGGGCATTCAAGTGTGTTAGCCCAAAATAGAAAACAGGTGAAAGAGGCCTGCTGCTCCCTATCATGCGTCTGTGGGCAGAGCCCCCCCATCAAGAAGGACTGTTTGATCTTACCCTTTGGGAGGGTGAATCTCCCTCACCCATAGTTGTTTGTGGCTTCTTCTTTTTCTTTAAATAATAATTAAAAAAATAGTGTGAGGATGGATTTCTTAATTTTTTCTATTTAACATAGAAATCATTCTGTGACTGCTGGAGGACCGGGGCTGTTGCCTCTGCTTTGGGAACAGAAGCAAAGTATTAATTCATCTCTTATTTGCTAGGCTTGGAGAAAAAAAGGAGGCGAACACTCCAGCAGTACAAAGAGAAGGTCCTTGCCCCAGTTTAATTTTATTGTCTTATTCTGGGGGCGGAGAGAGATGGGTTACTGCAAGAGGGTATAATCCTTTGGGTGTATAGTTTGTCAAGTACTGGCACATTGTTGAGTGGGGAAATAATGAAAAATCTCATTATATGCATTTTAAGAACCCCTGGGTCAGGGAGGGGGGCGGGAATCCTTTGCACACGTGGGGGTTTTTTTTGTGCCCGCTTCATTTTCCACTTTGTACTTTTAGTCCTACATTTTCCCACAATTGTTGAGAATGTTTCTCTTTGATCTTGAGGCCTGATCAGTTACTCCTTCTTATTGGGGGAAAAGACCCTCTCTTTTTAATGACTTCCTTCTCAAAGGCACAATGCTATTTAGCTTAAAAGGTGTTTAATGCAGCATGGTCCTGTGTATACTTACTCAGAAGCAAGTCCCGCTGCACAGAGATTTTATTCCCTGTAAGTGTGCATACGACAACAGTCTTAACGATGCTATCAAATAATCCCGTGGCGCAATTTAAAGACAAAGAGGTAATTCTGTACTGTACTGATGAATTTGTGGACCTCTTTACATAATATTTTGTGTTTTAGCTAATATTATTTGAACTCCAGTTGACATTAAACTATTTGTTAATCGGTTCTTTCCCCCAACAAATATAATCAAGAAGTATGCCACAGGTAGTTTAGATGTTTTCTTTTTATTCTGTTTTAAGATATATGACTAATGCAACAATTTTGCAACCTCAATAATTTATCTCTAACTTGGATAACGTGATTTCATTCTCCTGTGCAGTTTGGTTTCATCTACTCTGCTGAACTGTGTACTCCTAAAGTCAATAAAACAGATTTTCATCTAGATTCTGCATTGGTACTAATCTGAAGTGTACGCAATTTTGTTATTTGGTAGCAGAGCTTAATATTCTTCTTCCTTGGCTATAGGTCATTTCATGGGCAACAATACAGTGATAGATGTTTTGAGGAGAAAAGGATATGAAGTTGACCATACCCCTGCTGGACATGCCACCAACAGGTAACAAACATGTCTTCAGTCTTTATCTTTGTGGGATTACTGTACTTGTATCTTGGCTGCAGGGCACATGATGCAACCATATTGACGAAGATAAGCAGGTTGGAATCTGGTCAGTGCTTGGGTAAGGATTCCACGTACGCTGCCATGAGCACTATGATGAAACAAAGACAGAATATAAATTTAGAAACTAAATCAATCATTCGATTAAAATGTATATAATCAGATGCCATTATTGTATATCCGGAATAAATTACGCAAATTTACGCATCCGTGGCACTCTGGTTTCTTCCATTTCCCTTAAAGGGCTGTTTAAATCACTTGTTTGCCATATACTTAATGACTGGTAGCAGATTGTAGGACCTGTTTCCTTGAAAATATGCTATCTGAAGTGATAGGAATATTTTTCTGAGTTGATGTATCTGTGATGATTCATTCTCACACTGAAGTCATGACTTGGTGTTCCATTCATCAAGTCAGTAGCATAGATGTGTGAGTTAGTCACAAGACACAAAGGTACAGGGGTGCCAACTTGAATAAAATAGGGGTGGGGGGGTGCAGGTAAGCCCTGCCCTGCATAATCAATCACAAGATTTGAAGTGCTGGCTCTTACATTGTGTATTGTAGAGTGCCTCTAATACTTGGATTTTTATTGGTCTGTATCTTCTAGATCTTGAGCTTCTGTATAGTAGGGCTATCTGTCAGATTAAATGCTTAATTGAGTAATCACCACCCTCCAACAAATTTAATCTTTTTTAAAAAAATGAATGATCAGACTCACAGAGTAGGTGCCTTGTTGAGATATTTGGGATGAAGGGTTGAATGTAGAATGAATGAATGAATGAATGAATGAATGAAATACAGTGGTACCTCGGTTTACAGACGCTTCAGGTTACAGATGCTTCAAGTTACAGACTCCTCTAACCCAGAAATAGTACCTCGGGTTAAGAACTTTGCTTCAGGATGAGAACAGAAATAGTGTGGCGGCGGTGGCAGCGGGAGGCCCAATTAGCTAAAGTGGTACCTCAGGTTAAGAATGGACCTCCAGAACGAATTAAGTTCTTAACCCGAGGTACCACTGTATTGGAGGAAATGTAGGTAACTTAAAATTCAGTAAGTGAAAACTACTACTCAGAGTGAGAAAAAGAGGCTGCCTTTTAATGTTTTTTTCATTCCCTATTATTGTAACTCACCAGGGCAAAGTTGCCTTTAAAAATAACCAGTGCGCCCGTAACTTTTTAAAATTAAAACTTTTAACTAAATAAAAACACTTGACATTACTGATTTCTCCTTCAAAGATTAATTGCAAATAGGAGCTGCTTCGTTATATCTGCACCATCCCAAAGTGAACAGGAGCTTTTACTAGCTTAGAGTAGGAGTGATTACATGTTCACCGAAGTTTCCACAGAACAAAAGCGAATATTCCTTTTAACTTCTGCTACCGATACCTCTTTCTGCAAACTCTAATGGCTGAAGTGGCCCTGGCCTTTCCGCTCCGCCCCCTTATCTGCCTAGGACCCCAAACATTCTTCAGGGGTGAGCCACAGATCATTGACTCATCAGATTCAGTGGTGAGGACCACAAGCTAAGTGTTCAGTGAATTGTAAGCTAACACCACTCCTACTTATCCAAGCCTAGGGCTATTCCCTGCTTCATTTTCTTTTTTTGGAAAACAAATTCAGGGTCTTTCCTAAGTCCATCTGTGACCTCCTAGGAGGCTTTTGCATTCCATCCGAAGTTTTTCTGTCTTTGATCGGTCTGTCTGAAACTTATTTTACATTCCTATTCCTGAGTTCAGGTTCAGTGAGTACATTTGACTGAGAATTAAAGGATTCTTGTTTTACATTCCTCCATCTTCTGTAAATGCATCCTAGCCTTGTGAGAGAAAGAACCACCCTATATTTTGTCAATATTTCCTTCCGCTGTGCATTGTCCCAGTATGCATTTTAAAAGGACTGGGTGTGATGCCCCCCCTATTGCTGATTAGCTACCCTTTGACAATCTCAGGTTACTTTCTGTACAGTCTAGATTTTGATATGGTAGAATTTTCTCATAGATAAAATGGGGATCTGGCTTTGCATTCATAGAATATTAGAGTTGGAAGGGACTCAAGGGTCATTTATGTGGGAATGTTTAGGGATGTGGGGGAGGATATATTGTTTAAGATATCCTATCCCAACTTGTGTTTACAAGTTCTATAATATCTGCAGAGTTAACATTCCCCTTTTAAACACACACGCAGCAGATAGCTTGCACAGAGTCGCTAGAGTCTCTAAAAATATTGTCCTGGTACTTTCCCCTTTTTAATCCCTCCTAAATAAGACACTGCACAGTCTTCAGTAAAGTATAAAACGTTTACTCGCAAGAAATCATCTGTTCACACAAAGGATCCCAGAGGCAGACTTAAAAGTTACTAAACAGTATACATGAGAAGACTATCTCCTTATGGGAGAAAAGCCCCTTTTTCATATCTTAGCTTGAAGCGAAGAGTGCATCTTAGCGATCCTGTTACTTTGATCACGTCATCAGAAAAAGGAGAGAGAGAAGACAGAAGAGGCAAAAAAATGGAGGCCCGGCCTGTGGTTCTTCTTCTCTAACCAGGAGAGGCCGCACCCATCTCAAGTTACATACAGGAAGTTTTGTCTCAGTCCAGGAAGGCAGAAAGTTCCGGCTGGAGGACTGAGACAAATGTTGTGTTTGACTGCACCTGATTCTTACATCCCACATTTTAGTCCAACCCCATGCAATGCAAGGATCTCAGCTAAAGCATCCCTGGCAGATGGCCATCCAACCTCTTCTTAGAAACCTTCAAGGAAGGAGAATCTACCACCTCTTGTGGGAGTCTGTTCCCCTGCCAAACAGCTCTTATTGCCTGAAAGTTCTTCCTGATGTTTAGTTGGAATCTCCTTTCTTGTAACATTGGAGCAGCATTTTTGATATACGAGTTGGATTTTATTCTGTATTAAAACTGGAGACACATTTCACTATTGGAGCCTGAAGGGTTTACCTTTAGAAGGTGCCCAATTCTGTTGTGACTTTGGATCATTCTGTCACAGCCTCATTAACTATGAACCCTGAAATCTGGGACCCCCTCCAAACAGGTGCCAAGGTTTTGCAATGGTTTTGCAGCGCAAACTCCACATTTTGCAGCTCCCCCCATACCGATTAATTAATACATCGAACCATGGTTTGTAGTTAACATCCCAAACCCCGACATTGTAACGATTGCAAAACTTTTGCACCGGTTTGGAGGGGATCCCAGATTTCAGCAACCTCCTCCATGAATAGTTCTCCAAGATCACAAGAGGCTCCACTAGGTTTACATTTCCTTCCTCTAGCACACTAACTGTTCTCTCGGCACACCATTTGAGATAGATGAGAATAACTGCATAGGCTGGAGAATGGCATCACAAAGGTCTGATCTTTTGTTGCATGAAGTGCAGTTTGAAAAATTGTTCTCCAGAGCACTTTTATTATCACCATGGATACTAATTTGGAAGAATCCTGTGTGGTGGGGAAGACTTCAGCAACAAATATGGAACCCAATGCTTAGGGGGCATTGCATTCTTGAGTGGAAAGTTGCAGTCTGATCCTGAGAAATGCTTAGCAGCTGCATAATCCAATCAGTTCGGTTGAATTTAAGTGTTTTCCTGACTATATGGGGTGGGTGGGGATGGAACAACCACATGTATTTGTTGTGCAGCCTGCTTTATTGTTAAGTGTCAAGCTTTCCTTTTTATACAGAGTTATAACTAGCACCAAGCTATTAAGATTGAGCTCTCTCTCTTTTTTAAAGAACAGGTAGTTTGTACAGTACTGTTGTTGAACTCCTGTTGGAATTTTCAGTGAGGCAATATGTTTGCAACGATATACAGTAGACTGAAAAATACCCCTAGTTATTCAGGTCTCTCTCTCTCTCTCTCAATATATATATATATATATATATATATATATATATATATGGAAGACATTCATGTACCCAACCATCCTCCCTCAAATTCCTTCCAACAACATTTTATTTCTCTCTCTAGTGGGAAGCATCAGAAGGTGCTGTCTGCTCTCTCTTCCTCTTCCCCGGAATATGCCTCCTACATCATCTCTCAGGAGCTCCACTCTCCCCAGCAACATCCGCAGAAAGAGGAGGAGGAGGAGGAGGAGGAGCTGCTGCCTCATTTGCTTCTGCCAGAAAGCATTGACCTGCTGGACAAAGTGGACAGGAAATACAAAAAGAAGAAAAAGAAGCAGCAGAAGAAGCAGCGCTTGCGCCAGTTCAATGACCTCTGGGTACGCATCGAGGAAAGGTAATGAGCAGGTTGAGGCTGAGCATGATGCTCTTTGAGCAATTGAGGCTAGGGATGCCAGCTTCCTCTTACTGGCAGTGGTTTCAGCTGCCGCACAGCAGCAGAATTAATCAGGTGAGGCTTTTTATTATGACCAGAGGCACTGTCTTGTGCTCCAGATTTTTTTGGGGGGGGGGCTGGCGTGCATCACATGTGTGATGTCATACGTGTGACGTCATGCACATCGCCAGGAGGAGACCGAGTGGGGAGCCCAGCGTGGCATGGTTCAAAGGCTGAGTGTGAGTGTTATGTATTAAAGTTCTCACCCTATTCAACAGTGAGAGAGGAAGCCGCGCCGCTCTGGGATCCCTGCTCGATCTGTTCCCTACGATGTGATGGCATGTGTATGATGTCGCACACACGTGACGCAGGTGGTTGGGAGGAGGCCGAGCATGTTGCACATATGATGTTGCACTTGGCCTCCTCTGCCCCCTCCACATTGAGGGGCCCCAGCCCCCTGCCAGCAAATATTGAGGGGCCGAAGACCCCTCTGCCACGATGAGTTGGCGCGCCTGATTAGGACCTAAGTCATAATCTGTAGGGGTAACCAATCATTCACTCGCACGCGTCACAAAATCCGCCTCTCCTCTGTTCCCTTGCTGGCAGAAGCTGCCAATCGCCTGCGCAATTAGTGCAGCATCGGCCAACCAACACCACCCATTGACGCAGCAACCAATAGCACGCACAATAGCCGCTGACAGACCAGCAACCAATCAAACGTCCACCCTGAGCACTAGCCATGTATAAGACGACCCCCACTTTTTAGCATGATTTTAATGAAAAAAACATAGTCTTATACATGGAAAAGTATGGTACTAGATATTGGGATGGAGCTACAGTTATGAGAAACCTGGGCTTGCTATTCTAAGCAACAGTGCGTGTGAAGTTTCTCCTGCTGTGTAATGTACAGTGAAACCCTGGGTCCTACCCCGTAAGGCTTGTGCATTTTCCTGCACCCACTCTGCATTGTTGGCTGGGACTAGTGAGGACAGGTAAATGCACAGGTGGTCACATCAGGAGACGGGGTATACTTTACTATATACAGTCGTACCTTGGTTCTCGAATGCCTTGTGACTCAAACGTTTTGGCTCCCGAATGCTGCAAACCTGGAAGTGAGTGTTCTGGTTTGCAAACGTTCTTTGGAACCCGGACGTCCGACGCGGCTTCCGTGGCTTCTGATAGAGTGCAGGAAGCTCCTGCAGCCAATTGGAAGCTGCGCCTTGGTTTTCTAACGTTTCCAGAAGTCGAACGGACTTCCGGAACGGATTCCGTTTGAGAACCAAGGTATGGCTGTATCACAAAAGGGAGCAGGGAGAACTCAATTTTAAGCTGCCATATTTGACAGAATCCCTATACTTCTTGTAATATGTACCATGTAATGTGTATCATGGTGCAAATGTACCTTTTGGCATGTGTTTCTTTTGCTGCTGTTTGTGTGTGAATGAGATCAAGTTTTTCCTTCTCTTTCTTCCTTTTAGTACCACTGATCCACCTCCTCGGATTCGTATAATTAATGGGTACATTACTGTCGAGCCTCAGCCACGGGGCCACGGACGATCCAGTCACATCCAGACAGACACCAACTGCTCCAGCGGGCTATTTCTGTTCTTCTCTACCATGATATTGACTTTGATGTTGCCCTCAGTGATTATACTGATGCTGGAGTGAACCTTCCATGTAGAACTGCATATTCTTATCTTTTTTCAAAGGATCTGGGGTGAAACGAGAAAAGAACAACTTTTCTGAAGGGCAGATCATCTATATGGATTTTTTATTTTTATTTTTTGCCTCATCCTTTTCCTGAATCTGGACCATTAACATGATTAACTGGTTTGACCGTGCCTAATACAGGAGAAGATGTTTCTGATGAAAGCCATTATTTATCCTTCTCTTGCAGAAGAATTCTTTCAAGTTATCCCATGATGATTTTGGGGAATGTATATGTAACATAGCTGTTATTTAGCTGTATGAAAC